>NMUG010001666.1:0-17367 GCA_002855965.1 Monotropa hypopitys | reverse complement strand
TGAATACAATATCCGATACCATATTAGGGATCAAGATTCCTAGTAGGGTACACATATTACCGGAACGTCCTACCATAGGAGAATACAAGGCATATGCGGAATACATAGAATCCACATGCTTGAACATAATCGAGGATGGGGATCAATGAATACACGTGTGCCTTGGGGAAGCCAATGAAATCCCAAGGTCACGTTAGACTGAATACATAGAATACCTAACATGAAGCACACCTTCTCATAACTGAATACATGGAATGTCCGAGGAAGAATACATATTATGATCGGACAAGGAATACATGTCCGACACTTAATACAAAATACACCTGTTTAAGAATACATAACGGGAATTCATATAATACAAAATAATTAGAGTATGTGACTTATGTGAGCGACCAAGGAGAAGCTCGTCAACCAACTCCCGGTATGAATACATTTTCCTCGCGATTTCCCAGAATGCCGGGAGAGTTCAGTCAAACCCACATTACGCAATGTATCTAGAATACACCTAAACACAATGCTCAAGTCCACATACTCGACGAATACAAGGGCTAGGCTGAATACATGGAATGCCCGCCACTTAGAATACATTCAAGGGTATATAATGCATATTAATACATTCTTCTTTTATCTTAGAATACATTCAAATACATGGAATTCAATTTTCTTAAGTGAATACAAGATTGTTCCAACAATACTCTCTTAGAGTATGCTTCCATATTGGCATGCATTGAATTTATTACGTCAGTCTTTCAAATTGTTGAATTATAATATTGGACATTGGATTATTAATCCTCAAAGGAGGCATGACGCGCCATAACCTAACCAATTCATTATACGACCCAACTCCAAAAGTCTCCAAGCCAACAATGTCATGCCCAAAGATCACATGGCATCAAGCCAAGAAAACCACACCAATTCCCCTTTTAATCCAATTCAAGCATACTATGTGTTTTATTAAATAATGGAGACTTAATAATCCTAAAATCATACCTTTCCTTAAGTCATCCCAACTAGACACCTAGACCTCATACGACACCACAAATTTCTAAGAGAACATTTCACTGAACATGTAGTGGTCATTGGGCTTCCAAGACTACCCAATGCCATCATAAGGTAACCCAACACATCTATAGCATCAAGTGTACATCCCAATCCCCATTTGACATTTTGATGAATATTCGGTCTTTATTAATTTGAAGGCCAAGGAAATAAGTTCCTAGGGTTCACATCAACACAAGTCTAGGGCCAAATTTACTCAAGTAAAGCCCACACTAACCAAACAATAACAAAGCTCTAGGAAAAAATCTAGAGGGGGAAAAGACAAGGGATTACACTACACACACATGCGAAGCAATAGAAAGAGTTACCCATGTTTTTGTCAAGAAATCCAAAATCTCTAGAAGAGAGATTTTTGTGAGGCCATGAACCGAGATCACCTCCTTGAATCCCTTGAGATGCTCATCAAGGTTGATGAAGAGCTTTTCTTCAAATATCCACCAGAGAGGGGCCAAACAAGGGGAAGAAGAGGCAGAGAGAGAGAACTTCGAGAGAGAGAGGGGAGGGAGGGAGGGTTGACACTCCCACATCCTCACATCCACCAAGAACACTCAAATCACATGCAAGGATGCCATGAATTTCAATTAATGAAACAAGGTTGATTAATGGTTTTCAAAGTAAGGATTTTAGAACCAAACCCCAAACGCAATGCATATCGATATGCACCACCTTGCATATCGATATGCACCACCTTGCATATCGATATGCAATCCTCACTGGACAACCCACACAAGACCTCATATCGACATGCATGACCCTTGCATATCGATATACAAAACTCTCTGACCAATCCATAAGGCAATGCATTTCGATATGCAACCCTTGCATATCGAAATGCAATCGGATGCCAGCCTTCATATTGATATGAAGTCTGAGAAAAGGGGAAACAGTCCACTTTGTATTTCGATATGCAATCCTCATGTATATCGAAATACAAACAGCATTGTGAGGTCCCAACAAAGGGACATATCGAAATGAGGGATAAGAGGGGACAAGCCCCATTTCGATAGATAAGGGCTGCGGGGGAAATGAGCACACTGTCCATTTCGATATATAGATAAAATGGGAAAAGGGACCGGGGCCATATCAAAATAGGGGATGGGGAAGGGATAAAACATAATAAAATTAATAAATTGAGAAATAATTCCCAATAAATCCCCAAATTTCAAATAAAATTCGAAATAAATTATATAATCCCCCAAATAATATATTAAAATTTTCCGGGGTGTGACAAATCTCACCCCTTAAAGAAAGGTTCATCCTCGAAATATGATAAGGTAAGAAGGTAGATGGTAAAAATGAAACCATTACTGAATACGAGTCTTCCATAAGATGATCGGTTGAGGAGGAAACGATAACTCGATACGCCAATGAACCAATAACCCAATGCTCTATCATAGAGGAGATATAATTCATAAACATGCAACACAACGCGAAACAAATACTCGACATCACATACACATCCTATTACGATAACCGAATAACCTTGGTGATTTGTTTTGAGATGCCCCGGCCAGCAGCTCTCTAAAATCAATTCACACACGTCAAACGTATATCACGAAGCCAAAGAAACACCAACACACACCAAAATGCAATAATGCTAGACCAAACAACCATGGCATAGAATCAACGCACGCCAACTCTAGACCATCAATATGCCATTCGTACCCAACTTCCCACGATTCAAGGACTTATGACCATATGGTCAACAATCCTTCCATAACGATGGAAACTACAATCGAATCAATGCGAACTAACAATATGAGATGGAATCACAAGAATCATGTAACACCCGTACTAAAATTCTATGAAATTAAAATTATTTAATTAAAAATAAGATGGGTGGAATTAGAAAATAATAATTATAATTTCAGATTTTTGGGATTATGATAATTATTATTTAAGAGTGAATTAGTGTAGAAATACTTAGTTATATAAGCTTTATTATAAATAAGAATAGTTGGTGGCATGCAAGGGTTATTATGAAGTGAGAGTGAGGGTAACGATGTCAATTTCAATTAAAAACGGTATTAGGGTTAGAGGGGTGATTATCCTGTCATTAGTCTAACCTAATAGTGTTCTATAGGTGATTAGACAGAAAGAGGAAGAGGGGGGCTAGGGTTCTTGGATTAAGGAAGAAGATCGGTTGATCGATTGAAGAAAAATTCTTCTACAACTTCGTTCCTAACGCAAGTAAGTTGATTTCTACCATTTTAGATTTTTTATTTCGTTCATGATTAAGGGTGGATTAAAGATTTTAAAGTTAATCTCGTTTTTGGGGCAATTCCTAGATCTAGTTGGTTTTTGGGTGAAATTGGTGGTGTTTGAGTGTTGTAAAAGCCTCAAAATCAAGTATGTTGTGTAGCAACAAGTCTAGAACATTTGTGTTGGGTTAATTTTGTATGCTTGGAGGTTAGATTGAGAGATTAGAAGAAAAAAATTGTCAAAGAAACATTTCTGTAAAAACGCGAACTGAACAATGGGTACCAGTCCCTTGATATATGGGGTACCAGTCTCCGTTAAATAGAGAGGCAAGAAAAGACTTGGGGTACCGGTCCCCGTGATAGTGGGGTACCGATCCCTGCTGAACAGTGGCTAAGGAAGAGGGACGGGTACCGGTCCCTTGATAAGGCGGGTACCGGTCCCCATTATGCAGTGTGTTGTGAAAGGTTGGGGGTACCGGTCCCCGGAATAGTGGGGTACCGGTCCCCATAGAACAGTAGATTGAGGAAGGGGATGGGTACCAGTCCCCGGAATAGTGGGGTACTAGTCCCCGCTGGGTTATATTGGCAGGTTTTGAGGGTTGTCCCGGTGGTTCGGGGTGTGACGTCGGAAGTGTCCGGGAAGTATTAGGGACCATATTGGAGACTCTAATAAACAGTTTAAAATAATTAATTATTTTTAAGAAGTAAAACATTATCGGATATGGTTTTAACTTATCATTATCGATTCAGGTGAGGAGCCGGGACCTTCCAAGGCTACGAAGTAAAGTTTATTGTGATTCTCGCACATAAGGTGAGTGTGTAGATTTCTTTTAAAATACGTGCTTGTTATTATGAGAGTTCTATGGAATTGTGATACTATGGGTATGCGATGATTCATGCTTTACTAGTTTACATTGACTGCATGTATACATGAGTTTGGTGGAATATGCGATCGTATAATGATGCATGATATGAGGTGATTTCATGAAAGATGTTGTTCTAAAATGGATATGTTCAACTTACATTCAAATTGGTTGATCTTATATGTATGTGCCATCTTGCTACATGGAATGTGGAAAACAATGTGTATAAACACAATCTTTTAAATTGTATAGAATTGCAATACCATAATAAATATGGGAATTGAATGTGTTGGAATGGTATTACCTGGGTAGGCTGTTAGTCAGCTGTTGAATGTCAGGCATGAGCTTCATGAATAAGCCTAGATGAGTTATGTGATTTAAAATGCAGGTTAGTCCTGGAACATAACAGGTTAGTCCTGGAAATCCAACGGGTTAGTCCTGGAACATTGGTAGCAAATCCTCATTTATTTATACAAAGCCATATTTGGTTGACGCAGGTTTGTCTTGGAATCCAGTGGGTTAGTCCCGTAACACTGGCATCAAAACGACAAGGGATATAATAAAATATCCAATGAATGGAAGATGTAAAGGAATCGCAAATTTTACTTATTAAATGTGCTACAATTACATTGTAAGTGGACTACTTGAGGAGTAAATCACAACTCCTACGTTTATTATTTCTTTTCGTGAAATTTTATATGTAACCTTCACATATTTATTTGATATCTGACACTCCTAGATTTGTTTGCCTCTCTCTTTGTTTGGCATTCATATCCAGATCTTGGAGCATAGCGGTTCATTATAAGCCAGGTCCAGATGTGCTAGGTGGAGTCTAGCCAGTTAGAGATGCTAGCGGTTTGGAGAAAATTAAGTTCTCCTTCTCTTTTATTAGTAATGATGGTAGTTAGTTGTGAGACTTTGTTTTGTCTCTTCAGACTACAGTTGTGAGAGTTTCTGTTAGACCATGTTTGGTTTATGTTGGTTTTAACTTTTGAGACTAGCTACCTTGGGGTTTATTTACATTGTCTTCCGTAGTTGCGTCTTAGATGTGTTGTGAAATTTTGTTGGAGCCATTTTGTAGATATTTACTGTATGTGTGATGATATTAAGTAGCGACATGTGTCCAGATCCTCTTTCTTTGTATAGTTTCTAGGACGGGTTGTTACAAATCAAATTCCTTGCATCAATGGAAATTTGCAACAACCAAAAATTTCCACATTCACATCAACTAGGAGATATTACAAAGGAAGAAATCAACAAGGGTACAAACTTTCCAAAACAACTACAAGATATAATTTCCCACAATAAGATAGGAGTCCAACGATGCAATACCAAAGACGGGTCCACAATCCACAATACAACTCCAACAAAACACAGGGAAATAATTCCACGAGGAGGTATAATCCTCAACAAAAGATAACAACAAGAAATCCTCTAAACTATAATCTACAAGGACGAGGATCTGAAGGTCGAGAATCAACAGAAGGAAGCATATAGACTCGGCTATGAGTCATAGGACGATCCACATGTCCATCCTGCTGTACTGGACGATGAACTGGAGTGGAAGAAGCTGCTCTACGACTGAACTGAGAAACCCTACTAGAAGAATATCCACGAGAAGAAGACGGATATTAGAGACTCTTCTGCTGCATCCGATCATGTGCAATACCAACCTACTGCACTGGCTCTAACTCTTCCTGAACTTCTGTCCTATAAGGAAAATACCTTGCCATATGCCCAGACCGACCACAATGGAAACAAGTATTGAAAGGACACTCTGGACAGTAGTGGCCAGGCTCATTGCACCTATGGCAAACAACTTGGCCCACCGGGGATAGTCCCTGCACACTCTGCACCACAGATGGTGCCAACCCAACGAACTCACGAGAAATATTGAAGAATTCTCTGCTTCTCTTCTTGTTATGACTGTCAGATGAAGAACTGGTTGTCACCGATTGATGACGAGGCTCCCAAACTTTCACTTCATTGGAGGTCTTCTCTGGCTCTCTACTAGGATCGATCACCCTAGCACACTCCACGATGCTGGAAAAACCACGAATTCTCTGACTCATCACCAACCACTTGATAGATGAATGGAGACCTTTCTCAAATCTGCGACACTTCCTATCTTCGGAACTCGCCAAATCAGTTGCAAAACGAAACAGCTCTTGAAATTTGATGGCATACTGGGACATCGACGGGTCACTTTGCTCTAACTTCTCAAACTACTCCTAAAGCTGATCACGATAAGACTCGGGAAAATACTGACTTTTGAAGACGGATTCAAACTGTACCCATGTCATGCCCTCCAAAGGGTTGTCATTCGCTGGATGATCACCCAATACTGCCATTCTCCTAGCATCTCTCCTGGCCTCAAGAATAGAATTCCACCACTCATTAGCTTTTCCAATGAGTTGGCAAGTGACAAAAGAGATCTGCATGCCATCCTCAAGGATTTCCAAGGTATCAAGGATCTTGCGAACTCCCGAAAGCCAATGATTTGCTTCAAGAGGATCGCCTTCACCATTGAACCGATAAGGATCCATACTATGAAACTCCTTCATCGCCTTAATAATTCCACTCCTTTTATCATTTGCAGGAACATCTGCAACCCTACTGGCCTCAATAAAAGACGCTGGCAATTCCCGAGCTAACTGACCTGGAACTGCCGGCACTTCCCCTTCAAGAACAGGATCAGACCAACAACCTCTGCCACGACTAGATCGATCAAGACCAACAACACGCCTAGCAGTCATCGAGCTACCTCGCAAAAGGAAAGCAACGCAATCAATACCAAGGTATAAGGAAGAGATACGACAAAAGAACAACTACAAAAGGGGAAAAGGGGTTGGGGCTATATCGAAATAGGGGATGGGGGAGGGATAAAACTTAATAAAATTTATAAATTCAGAAATAATTCCTAATAAATCCCCAAAATTCAAATAAAATTCTAAATAAATTATATAATCCCCCAAATAATATATTAAAATTTTTCAGGGTGTGACAAGTTTTCAGGGGCACTTTGGTCTTTTCTAGTATATTTTTAACACACATATATGCGTGTATCAACCCCTAAAATGCCTAGAACATTCTATATCTCTCCACCTCCAAACTCATTTCTCCTCTCAAATCCTCTCATTTGGGAATCTGAAGAAATCTCGAGTTCTAAGTGCGTAGAGGCCGCTCTCCTCTCCACATTGACGTGCAAAAAACCTACCGCTCTCAAGACCCCTCACCTAGGGTTGTAAGTATACTTTGCTCATATGAAGGTAGAGTATTCTCCCCTTTTGTCTCTCTTGTTGGGTTGCTTACCGCCTCTCAAGATTCCATAGATTGAGGACATATTTCATGGTTGAGGTTTGTAGGATTAATGTATACCCAAATTAATTAAGGTCTTAGGCTCCTAAGGGTCTCAATAGACTCCCCACCATGTTAATTTCAAGATCCCCTTATTGAATTGCAAACCCCTAATTTTTGTAAAAACCCTAGTTCGGGTCATTTGGGGATTTCGAAATTAAATAGTTGAACATTGAAATTGGTTATTGAAAAGTAGTCCTACGACTCTAAGGACACTTGAATTTGAGAAATTTAAAATTAATTTGAAAGAAAATCATATTTTGGTCAATTATGGTGATTAGGAGGTATGGATGCCCTAATCCTTAGATTTTAAATGAAAGACTTAAATCAATGATTTTTAATTGACTAAGATATGATAGAGACGTTGGGTTTGCTATACTTATTAGACGAGAATTTCTTTCACTAAGTGTCTCATCACTCACTACATTGCACAATTAAGGTCCACTGGAGCCCTCCCTAAGGGTGGAAAATTTTGAGAAACTACGGGTAGTTTAGTTGACGAGCTTCTATCACGGAACAAAAACTGAAACCTGACTAATCTTCAATAATAATAATTGAACGTGACTCTCTTGTTTCACCAAGGTGAGAAGACACAGAAAACATTTTTATGCATCCCTTGTTTCGTCAAAGTTGAGATGAAAATTTGAATATATATCATTCTACTTGATTTCGTCAAGTTGAGCATTTTGAAAGAAAAGTCACTAAGTCATTGTAAGTGATTTTGGAAAGAAATTGGAAATGGTTTTAAAACTATGAAAATGGTCCTCGTCGTATGCATATTTATTTACATCTCGTACTCACATCTTTTGTCCCAATTTGGGAAACACTTGGGTGTAGATTATCTTTACTAGGCAATCACCTAACTCTCTATTTTTAGGTACCGACTTGACTGCTTAGCTTTAGAGCTCGGAGGACTTGGGTGCCATCCTTGGTATCTCCTATTTACTACTTGTTTCATACTTTATTTTGATTCATGTACCCGGACTAGTTTATGCACTTGAACTTGTAAACTTTAACTTATTCATTTACTTGTTTGTATGTGATGTCTCCATCCCTGTTTATTTCCGCACTTGGTTTGGGTAGATGTTTATTTTACATGTCCTTGTTGTCACATTTTTAATATTTCAAAAAATGGTTTGAAATTTTAGTGCATGACAACTTGGTATCATATCTTTCGTTTAGAAAACTTAGGCCTTTGGGGAGACATTTGGTCTCAATGGGTGCATCGTTTTTTAAATTGCATTCATGTGATGTGCTTGGAGTATTTGTATGCATTACATGAGGACCCGTTATTTTATAAGAATCAACTAAGTGGGATCACTCTTCAAATTCTTGGTGTTGTGTCCTAGGGTTATGTCTATTCCCTAGTGGACCCCTTGTCTTGATCTTGTTGTTCCTGTGAATCTAACTCCTATAGATGATGTTTAGTGTGTCTTTGTCGCATTCTTGAGAAGTGGATGCCTTTTTCCATATCTGTGATTGATTCTGGTTTGTCTTACTCTTCTATTTGGTATAAATCTTAACTTTGGCTAATGATTAGTATTCTTTATTTTTGTAGTCAGCATGCCTTCCCGAAGAGTAGTGGGTCGAGGAAGGGGATGCTGAGAGCTCCCAATTCCAGATGAAGGTAGCGAGGAAGTCACTAGTGAGCACAATGACTTTCCTGAGGCTATCCCTCCTGTCATGCCAACTCCTGAGGGACTGGTCATTCCTAATCAATTTATGAGAGAGTTTGATGTCGCTATGATAAAAGTGAGTCATGAAGCTGCAGCTCCTATGGAAGCTCAGGGCGATAGGGCTATGAATGTCCTTAGACAATTCAGGAGAATGGATCCTCCTAAGTTCAGTAGGGAAGGAGATCTTTTTGCTACAAATCATTGGATGTCCCAAGTGAGGAAGATCTTGGATATGCTGAGGAACCAGGAGAGTCATCTGAGGATTTATTTTACTTTTTACCAGTTCATTGGTGAAGCTAATGAATGGTGGTCTTTAATTATGGAAGCCCACAGAGATGCTCTTAGGTTAGATGGGGCCTTCAACCCCCAGGTTGCCAAGGATCCCATTGGTGAGATGACATGGCTAGAGTTCGAGGCCATCTTCGATAGTCAGTACTTTTCGGAGTCATATAGAGATCAGCTCCGTGAGTAGTTTGAGCATTTGGAGCAAGTCTCCATGTCAGTGACGCAGTATTCAGTTAAGTTCCAGGCTTTATCTAGGTTTTCTCTAGACTTGGTTAGTTCTGAAGAAAGGAAATACAAGCAATTTAAGGAGGGTTTGCATTCCTCAGTCCAATGACTCGTGATGAGTTAGCAGATTAGGAATTTTGCTGATATGGTAGAATGTGCACAGACCATCGAGCCAAAAAGAGAAGCTCTGAAGAAAGTGCATGTTTGGGAGTCGAGGAGGCAGGTATCCAGTTCCAGTTCTTCTTTTAGCAGTCAGGGTAAGAAGAGACAACGTGAGCGTTCCCATTTTCTAGGAGACATGCCTCACAGGCTAGTGTAGCAAGTCCTGGGGTTTTGACCAATATTGTCTGCCACTATTGCCATCGGCCGGGACACTATTGCACTGAGTGCCCCCAGTTGATTTGCTTCGGTTGTGTCTAGTCTGGCCATATCTCCGGAGGGTGCTCCTTAAAGGGTGGTGATAGGAGTGAGACGGGTTCTGTGCAGCAGGCTCATCTAGTGTAGCACATGCAGATTGGTCCTACTGTGTCAGGCCAGGGTTCTAGGGTGGAACATGTCAGTACTTCAGCTCCTGGTCAGTCTTCTGGACACCGGGGAAGGCAAGGTCGTGGTCAGTTTACTTAGGGGAGAGCCTACACCATTCCTATTATCACTCCTCATATGGTTCAGCAGCATCAGTCTGACACTTCTGTGGTGCGGGGTACGTTTCTTATCTATAGTTCTTTTGCGGATGTGTTGGTAGATTCTAGAGCATCTCATTCATTCTTTATTGCATCATTTGTATCCATGTTGGGGTTGAAGTTAGAGGTTTTGACCCATCCTATGATGGTAGAGACTACCGTTGGTGGTCGAGTCCCTTTAGATCGTGTCGTTCGTGGTTGCCACTTCACTATCGAGGATCGTCTATTCATTTGTGATTTCATCGTGTTGGCTATGTCAGAATTTGATCTTATCTTGGGCATGGACTACTTGTCCACTTACCATGCCACTACTGACTGTCATCGTCGACGTGTCAGGATTCTATCTTCTAAAGGGGACTTCTTTTATTTCTATAGGAAACGTAGTGAACCCCTAGAGAGTTGTTGTTATAATTCTAAGAAGCAGGGATCACTTCATTGTCTTTTGGTCAGCTTGTGTTTGGACATTGTTGCTTCCCATCCCATGGAGCTGCCTTATATTGTTTCTGAGTTCCCAGATGTTTTCCTAAAGGAGTTACCTGGATTGCCTCTCGAAAGGGACGTGCAATTTTCCATTGATCTTGTGTAAGAGACTTATCCTATCTCTGTCCCTCTTTATCATTTTGCACTGGCCGAATTGAAAGAATTGAAGGTACAGTTGCAAGAATTGTTGGACTTGGGTTTTATTCGCCCTAGTTCGTCGCCTTGGGGAGCTCCTGCTCTTTTTGCCGAGAAGAAAGACGGGTTTCTGCATCTTTGTATTGATTACTAGAAGTTGAACCGGGTGACCATGAAGAACAAGTATCCTATTCCAAGGACAGATGATTTGTTCGATTAACTCCGAGATTTTTTGTGCTTCTCTAAGATCGACTTGAAATCAGGATATCACGAGTTATTGTCCATTCAGAGGATGTTTCTAAGATAGCCTTCTGGACCAGGTATGAACGTTATGAGTTTGTTGTCATGCCATTCGGTGTGACCAATGCTCCTACTACCTTTATGGATCTCATGAACTGTATTTTTCATCCATACCTGGAGAGTTTTGTGGTGGAATTTGTCGATGATGTGCTTATCTATTCAGCTTCTAAGGAAGAACATCAAGTTCACCTCTTTGTTGTTCTTGAGTTGCTTTGCGAGAATCGATTGTTTTCCAAGCTTAGCAAGTGCGAGTTCTAGCTCCCAAAAGTAAAGTTTTTAGGTCACGTTGTTTCTAGTGACAAGGTATTGGTTGATCCCGGTAAGATTGAGGTCGTGATGTTCTGGCCACGTCCTACCAATGTGTTCAAGATCCAGAGTTTCTTGGGTCTTGTTGGGTATTATCGGCAGTTCATTTTGGATTTCTCTCGATTGACTTCTCCCCTTACTAGGTTGACTAGAAAGGGTATCTGCTTTGAGTGGAATGATTCTTGCGAGATTGCCTTCGAGTAATTGAAGAGAAGACTAACTTCTGCTCCCATTCTTATTGTTCCCAAGTGGGGTGTTTGGTATTATGTGTTTTATGATGCATCGCACGACGGGTTGGATTGTGTTCTTATGCAAGCATGTCGGGTGGTGGCATATGGTTCTAGGCAGTTGAAGGACCACATACGTAATTATCCAACCCACGATCTTGAGTTGACCGCTATTGTTTTTGCTCTCAAGAGCTGGAGACACTATTTATATGGCGAAAGGTTTGAGGTCTTCTCAGATCATAAGAGCCTAAAATATCTCTTCACTTGCATCAACGAAGGTGGATGGAGCACTTAGAGGATTATGATTTTGATTTGCAATACCATCCTGGCAAGGCCAACATTGTTGCAGATGCGCTTAGTAGGAAGTCTTCTCCTATGGCCAGCTTGGCTATTCATGATTGGATGTTGGTTGGTGATCTCCAACCTTATCTTGTGTATTCTAAGGAGGTTAGTCCTCAAACTACCTTATGCCATATGACGATTCATTTTTTTCTATCTGAGAATATCACAGAGTCACAAGCTAGTGACGGGGAGACTACCACTTATCGTTTGAAGTTTCTTGTTAGTGAGGCTAGTCTTGGATGGAGGACCTATGCTGATTTGAGTATTCGGTTTCATGGTCAGTTATTTGTTCCTGCTTCTTGTCGTGAGGTTATACTCTATGAGTTTCACCATTCTCCTTTTGCCATTCATCCTAGTGGCACGAAGATGTATCATGACATTCGTCGTCAGTTTTGTTGGTCAGGAATGAAACGAGATGTTGTTGGGTTTGTGTCTATGTGCCTTACTTGTCAGCTAGTTAAGGCCGAGCACCAATGACTTATCGGGTTGTTGCAACCATTGCCTGCGCCAGAATATAAGTGGGAGCATGTGACCACTATTTTTGTGACTAGTTTGCCTATATCTCTGGGTAGATTTGATGCCATTTGGGTTATTGTAGACCGTCGACGAAGTTTGCATATTTCTTGCCCTTTCGTATCTCTCAGTCTTTGGATTCATTGAGTAAGTTATATGTTCATGAGGTTATTCGTCTTCATGGTGCCCCTTCTTCTATTGTCTCAGATCATGATCCTCGGTTCACTTCTAGATTTTGGCATAGCTTGCAGACCGCCATGGGTACCAAGCTTGTGTTCAGCACCGCATTTCATTCTCGAACTGATGGTCAATCCGAGCGTACTATTCATTTTTTGGGAGGATATGCTCCGTGCTTGCATTCTTGACTTTGGTGGTAGTTGGGTAACATCATTAGGCTTATATACCCTTAGCCTATTCCACAAAAGATTTACAAAAACATCCTTAAAATTGAATTTCAAACTTTCAGATTTTTCTCGCAGAGCACCTGTTATCGATAACCCGATCTGACGGGTTATCGATAACCAAGATTTTCAGATTGGATCTGTGTCGGGTTATCAATAACATGATTTTTGGTTATCGATAAATGTGTCGTCTGCATTTTGGCTGGACCTTGAGTCTTCATCCGGTTATCGATAACATGTATAAGTGGTTATCGATAACCACTTCCTCTGGCTTTTGGCTTGGCAGTCTTCTAGCTCCTGTTATCGATAACCTGTCTGAGCGGTTATTGATAACCACTTGCTCGGGATTTTGACTGGTACTTCTTCTTTCGCTGGTTATCGATAATAGAGATGTATGGTTATCGATAACTAATCTCTCGGGACTTTGGCTGGTACTGGTTCTTCTGCTGGTTATCGGTAACCTGGAAATCTAGGTTATTGATAACCTGTATCTTGGACATCCATACCATCTTCTTTCCCAATCTTTCGTCACTTTGTCTTTTGAACACCGGAGATTTTACTATGCTCAAAACATGCCTTTTAACCTAAATTTCCTGAAAGTGCTTGGAAAACCTTATTACACGTGAAATGCATTAAAACCAAGAAAATGACTAATTTAATATTGTGGATAAGACTAGATAGACACATGAAACATATACATTTGTGTGTCTATCACAAACCATCACTATTTGATTTAATGGAGATAATTACCGAAATTGGGCTTCTATAATGAAAAACTTTATTCTTGGTCGAAAAAAATGGGAAATTGTCTGTAGTACAGTTCCTCGCCCCACTGATGAGACAATGGATGATTTCAAACTTGCAATCGAGAATTAGAATTGTGAAAATGCTCAAATCCTCACATGGTTCCACAACTCCGTAGAACCACAAATTGGTATGATGTTTGCAAATAAGTGCACTACAGCACACCGGGTTTGGAAATATTTGGAGGAATTATTTCAAGAATCCAATGTCGTCAAGCGGTATGAGTTAGATGTTGCTATCATGAGTGCTCAGCAACAAAACAAAACCATTCAGGAATATTATGGTGAGATGACTATTCTTTGGGATCAACTGGCTATGATGGAACCTCTCAGTATTAAGACATCTGACGATTATCTAAAATTCTGTGAAGAATACCGTTTGACAAAATTTCTTGATGGACTCAATAATCAGTTTGAGTCATTACGAGGAAGTATTTTGCATCGCTCACCTCTACCTACAGTCGATGTTGTTGTTCGGGAGCTGATTTCTGAAGAAACTAGACTCAAGACTGTCTTTTCATCCTCAACCTCTCCATCAGTATTGGTGGCGTCTCCTCAGCCACCCTTACTCCCTACATCTGTTATGGCTGCTCAATTATCATCCTTCCCTCATGCCTATATTCAGTCTGATGAATGTGCCTTTTGTCATAAGAAAGGTCATTGGAACAAAATTTGTCCCAAGAACACCTCAGGGATCGTTTCGTCCTCCTACAGCTCTAGCCACCACATCTGAGAGCACTTCAGCAATTGATAATATTCGTGCTCAACTGACTCAACTTCAATAACTGATGAGATCTTTTTCTATGTCTGTACCCCCTACAGTAATGACTTCAGGATCCTCAAGTTTGATTGGTTCTCTGACAGGTATTTCTACCACTGTTTGGATTCTAGATTCTGGTGCTTCTTTTTATATGACACCTCATCTATCTTTACTATAAAACTGTATCCCTCCATCTTCTCCTATAACCATACATACTGCAAATGGTTCCCCTTTGACATTTGTATATGTGGTGACCGGACCCATACCCTGAGGATCGTAAACTGTCACAGAATCTTCACCTACGAATCGGCCATACGGACCGTCCAACCGGAGGGCCCCGTCGGGTGTACGACTGTTAGCGTTCAGATCATCAGCGACTCATAGAACCAAGTGCAAGGGCACCAATCACCAGGTGTCCACGACCGAAGAGCCCGCAGCCTGGCCGACCGCCAATGTCCGGGCAGGCGTCCTCCAGTGACACTTTGCCACTGCTCTCGGCTTACTGCCAAATGAGCCAGACCACCCGGAGGACTACCCTCCTGTCACTATCGTGGGGATCCATCCGAGATGCCCCGTCCGTACAGTTCAACCCGGTCCACCAACCATCCAGGCCCACCCTTGGGCCCTCGATGTGCGGCCCACTCAATATTCGTGAGCCCCAAGCCAACATTCCCCTATAAATACCCCCTATGGGCACTATTCACGGGATCCTGAATCCTCGTCCTGATCTTTGATCCCCGACCGCTACCGTCCGGCCTCCTTCGATTATTGCTTTCTTCCCAAACAGTCGCTAATTTAAGCATTGGAGGCCCCGTTGGTAAAACCCCCACCGGCGGGCACTAATCCTTGTTTTGCAAGAGCCAAACAGGAGGACCCCTTTGTTTGATTGCAGGGACCACACAAGCCACCGGACGAAACCGACTACCCGCTTCCGAAGGCTCAGCGGCCGTAGAGAAGCCTCTGGCAGAAATAGGTTACCACAATTGGCGTTCACGGTGGGACCCAGCACCAGTCTCAGTGGAAATCGGTTGTCTGCCCTTCTCTCTAGCTACCCTCATGGAAGACGTTAACACTACGCCGGTGGCCCAAGACCCCACTTTTCCCATCGGTCCTCCTCCGCCTCCCCCGTACCATGTTTCCATGGGGCTCTTTTCCTCTCCGACCGACCTTACGCCGGAGCTAGGATCGGCCTACGCTGCGGCCGTGGACCGGATGCTGAAAGAAAGAGACGCGGAGATCGCCAAGCTTCGGGAACAGGTGGCTCGGGCCACCAATGTTGCCGACTCTGCCTCACGGTCTTCAGGACAGCAGCGGAGGAGGCGCAAATCAAGGGAAGACAGGGAGCGCAAAGGAAAGGGAGTGGCCGAAGGACAAGATCGTCGGATGGACCACTCAGATGGCAACGACAGGCGCCAAAAGCGTCACGAGTCTGTCCCTCTTTACATTTACGAAGGAGGGGAGTTCGTTGAGGTCCACCCGCAAGACTTCTGACTCGAGACAGAGGACTCCGGACAGCAGAGGGAGAAGCGACATCGCGACCGGGAAGAAAGGCACCGACACCATTCTCTGGCATTTGACCACGATCAAAGGGAGCATCGGCGCCACCGAAGGGACCACCAAGCCGAACACCCCTCTGGGCACGCCCTCCAGGCTGTCGATGCTCGCCTAGAGCAGCTCAGTCTCTCCCCCTTCTCCCGAACCATCGACTCGGCCGTCCTTCCTACGGGTTTCAGCTTGCCCAAATTCACCAGGTACGATCCAAAAACTGACGCCTACACTCATCTCATCTACTACCGACAGATAATGGCTCTCTATTCTTCAAGTGATGCCGTCCTGTGCAAGGTCTTCCCTACGAGCCTTGGCACCTTGGGCTCACTCTGGTTCAACAAGCTTCCTTCCCGGACCATCCAGAGCTTCAGAGATCTGGAGAGGGCCTTCCTTGCCCGCTTCGTCACAAGCGGCAAGCAGAAAAAAGAGGTCGACTCTCTGATCAGCCTCCGGAAGTGGCCGGACGAAACCCTCCGGCAATATGCCGACCGCTACTGGGAACTATACAACGACATCCAGAACTGCGATCAGGGAGTCGCCACCTCATCCTTCAAGCTGGGCCTAGAGTCCGAAAGCCCCATGCTCCGGGAGCTCATGCTCCATCCTCTGGAGAACATGGATGATATGATGCAGATGATTGACAAGTTTTGTCAATTGGAGGATCTTTTAGCCGAGCGTGCCTCCCTCCGGTCCCTCCAAGCACGACCTACCCCTGCTCAACACAACCGGAGGCAGGTCAACATGGTCAAAACAGGAGACAGAAGGGCTCCAAAACCGGAGGACTACGTGGCGGAGACCACGGTTTTCACAGAACCAATCTACATAGTCCTCCGGCTGATCAGGGACGAGTCATTCTTCAGGGAGCCGGATCACAAGCTGGGAGAAAGGCATCCCAACGGCAAAGCCTACTGCACTTACCACCGGGAAAGGGGACACTTCACAACATCCTGCCTCCCCTTCAAAGCCTACCTGGAGCATCTGGTCCGACAGGGCCATCTTGACAAATGGATCGACCGGCGCAGGATGCCAGCCGCCGGACCCAATGCATGCCAAGCAAACCAGGGAGAGCAGAACATCCCACTGATCCCGTGATCCGGCAGAGTGCCAAACGGATCCCCCAAATTGTAAAACATTGTCAAGTTCCTATTTATATATGATGAAATGCACTGTCTTCCCTTCTTTGTGTTCTTCATTGCTATTTTCAGG
>NMUG010001665.1:0-17369 GCA_002855965.1 Monotropa hypopitys | reverse complement strand
TGGTGTACTAGGGTTGGGGAATCCGACTTTGGCCTCCATTATACATGTTTTAACCTAGAGAGAGGGTGAGAGAAGAAGAGAGAGATTCCTTGATTCTTTGGTGGTTTGAAGTCCCAGGAACAATCCGAGACCGATTTTGAAAATCTCGGAGCGAGGAGATCATTATACGTGGTATGTTTTCTTCAATTTCGTATTTCCATTTTTGGGGATTGTTAGATCCTGTGGTGGATGAGTCATGTATGATGGGTTAGTGTTGATATCCCTATTATTGAAGGTTTAGGAGTCCTTGTTCATGTACGGATAAAGGATTTTTAATGAATCGAGTCTAAGATCTAGGAAATTGTATATGATTTATTTATAATGATCTTAACCCTGAGGTTTTGATCCCATATTACCCAATAATCCAATTAGGATCCTTTAGAACCAAACCCAAACAAAACCTCACATTTTCCCCTGACCGGTAGCTGGACCGGTACCGGACCGGTATGCAGTTCTTCCCTTCTCTAAATTTTGGCTGGCCAATATTCTATCCATATTTTGCAAGGACCGGTACAACCACCAGTGAGCCATCTGGTATATCGACTGGTATACCGGTCTCCCATCGATTCGAGCGTGTTCTAAGTGTTCTTGGTTTTTCTCCAGAAATACTTATGGTTTCATCTAGAAAATCAATTTTTCACTATTTTGATTTGGGAAATTTGTTCCCTAGATTTCGTCACCCTTTCTAACACTTATATGACCTCAAAATCTATCAAAAATACATTTGGTTCGTCCCTCAAAATTCTTAACACTTCATTAAAGAATCAAAAACATAAAATATATTGTTTTCACTTGATTTCCTAAGTCAAACCTTAGAATTAGATGCATAGGGTAACTTACTTCCAATTTTCCACAAGAGATTGGTCAAGGATTTCCTTCCTCCTCTCAAGCCCTTCATCTCCAAGCTTTCCTCCCAAGCTTTTCACCCTCTCTCTCCCGTAGCAAATGTCTCAAAAGAGACAAGTCCTACCTCTTTAGACTTAAGAAAAATGATTTCATAAAAATGTTACACCATAATATCCTACTACATCTAAGAGTTTATACCATGTGCCGCTTTCCACCACAACTAGGGTATAACTTGACCCAACCCCTCCTTATTTACTTTTCGTTCCCTTAATGTTTAATTATATCATTTTAGCCCCTCTTTCTTTATTTTCTTTTCTATTTTAATCCGTACTCAATCTTATTCCATTTCTCGTAATTTCTTTATTATGAAATTAATTAATTTCATACAGACATTATTTAAATAATATAAATAAAAATGTTTAAGCGGGTATTACATCGTGCCATGAACCAATTTTTTTAATTAGAAAGTCAATTGGGCCAATTGGATTTGTGATCAGGCTTTGTGATTGGGCTCGGGATGAACCGACCCAACCCGAATGGCATTTTTCATTACAAATTTTGTAACTTAATGGCATGATCATTACAGGAATTACAAGAAATTATATTCTGCATAATTGCAGGAGTTATAAAATTCAACACAATTCAATACACGAATTAAATTGTAAAGCTCCCCTTGTGTGTATAAATTGACATGTAGCTCTTCCTGATTTCTCACCTCAACCAGTACTACTCAAGCAATACTCAGCTTTTACTAGCCCAAAAATTCCTTTTAGTGCACTCCCAAGAGAGTTCAAAACTTAGCTAGTTTGTAGGTTCAGTAGTGTTGTGTTACATCACCAAACAACTGATTTTATCTTGGGAGCTGACGACCAATAACAACATCAAGAACCTCCAGTGAGGCAGTTTATTTTGGCTTAAGGGGACCGTGATTCACAGGACTTTGGTTCACAGTTCTTCACACTATTTTCTTTATATTTTCCATTCTTCTTGCAAAGTTATAATCTTTGTTAGAGCATTCTTATATGTATTTCGGTTCTATCATTTTCAAGAATTTATTATTGAAATCAGTTTTTAGTAATATATGTGGTGGGGTAATGTAACACCCGTCCTGTTTAAATAATAATTAAATTAATTAAATAAAATAAATAAATAATTATATTTCGGTTGTAAATATATGGTAAAATGGTGTGAGTGTTAACTTTGTGCCATAAAATAATTTTTGGGATGTTAAATCATTTTAATTCAAAAATAAAAATATAGGAATATATGTAAATGTGTAGTGCATGGCTAGAGGGTGATTAGTGGAGTTAATGAGGGGCATTATGGTCCATGGATGTCATTTTCGCATTTTGGGGTGTAGGGGGGAGAGAGAGTTCCTACTTGCATGTTTGAGGGAGATAGAGAGAGAGAAAGAGGGTTTGAGGAAGAAGTTGAAGAAAAGGCTCAAAATCAAGCCTAGAAGTTGATTTGTGAAGAAGATTTCTACTCCAAAGTTCTTCACAACATCCTAGAGGTAAACATCCATACCTTACTTGCACGATTTGGTCCAAGATCGGGTCTAGATCTAGGTTTTAAGATCAAAACGTTTTTGAGACTGATTTTTATAAAAAGTTGGAGAAATCTTCGATTTGATTGATGTTTAGATCACCAATCAAGGGGTTTTTGGAGTATGATGTGAGGATTAACCTCTACTACAAAGTAGTGTAGACAACTTCATGATTTGTGGTATAAAATCGTGTGATTTTGAGTTAGAACGAAGGGTTGAGAAATCGCACAGCCCTAATCGCACCATTCTGCTGAAATCCGACCGGTCGGTTTGTTTTAATGTACCGGTCGATTTTCCCCAGCGATCGACCGATCGATTATTTTAAATGTACCGGTCGATTGGGAGCAATGAGAAACCGTGTGAAATAGACCGGTCGGTCTGTTTGAATAGACCGGTCGATTTTGAACAGTGTTGAAAAGATATTAAATAGACCGGTCGATTCGTTTGAGTGTACCGGTCGATTTTAAGCAGTGAACTATTTTAAAGAGATAGACCGGTCGATTCGTTTTGATGTACCGGTCGGTTTCTAAAACCATCCGACCGGTCGATTATTTCAAATGTACCGGTCGATTTGCTTATTTTTGGGAAAAATTCTCTAAGTGTCGGGGAAGTGTTTTAAAGGATATTTTACGGTGTTTTAAGCCTAATAATGTTCCAAGAACACTAAAGTGAGATTGTAACAAGTTTGGGATGGTGCTAATAATAAATTGAACACTTAATTGTTCAGGTGATCCTTCGGAATCCCCTATCGCACCCGTATCGACGTAGTTGACGGATTTTCCTTGCTATAAGGTGAGTGTGTAGATTCAGTTAATATATAATACTTCATGAATGCTCAATGTGATGTATTAGATGATAGTTGGTGTACTTAGAACATTTAATGTTATACGACCACGCATGCCTAGGTGATAACATTAGGAAGGATTGATGATAAAAGCATGTTAACCACGATGTGTAGTGGTTTCGAATATGTTTCCACGGTGATATTGCAATATTAAATGATGACAAGATGGTACGAGAACAAATAAGTAACACAATATATTACGTGTATGACTTCATGAATACACAATAACAATGGATATGTGTATGACTTCGTGAATACACTATCATAATGAACAAGTGTATGACTTCGTGAATACACTACCATAACGAATATGTGTATGACTTCGTGAATACACAATAACAATGGACATGTGTATGACTTCGTGAATACACTACCATAACGAATACGTGTATGACTTCGTGAATACACAATAACAATGGATATGTGTATGACTTCGTGAATACACTATCATAATGAACAAGTGTATGACTTTGTGAATACACTACGATAATGTATTAAATGATTGTTGCGGATATATATATCCTTTACTATTGGCTTGTTCAGGGGAGAGTCACAACCCCTCACGTTGTTGTTCCGTTTAATTACATTGTTATTGATGAAATATTATATTTAACTGTTAATCTGACATTCCTGGATATATTTGCTTCTTGTGGTGGCCTGTATATCCAGATAAGAAGGGGTAGAGGTTCATTGCCAGCTGCCCAGGACTGCTTCACTTCTCGAAGCTACTTCCCCTTATTTTCGTCCAGACTCGTATTGTTTCCTTACTTCTTTTGTAGAGTGAGGATGAGACTTTCTATGGTTTAGACTGTCTGTATTTCATTTTATTTTGGGACCATGTTTGGTCAGTTATAGATTGTCACACTGGATATGTCGAGAATGATGGTTTCAATTTAAATATGTTTATTCAATTCTGCTGCATAATTAGAGTTGTTAGTTAATTAAAGAAAAAAATTATTGATGGGAAAATGTAAAGAGGTTTTAAGTAATGATTCGTAGCCGGGAAGTATCAAAAATACTATCTTTTCGGGACGGGTCATACAGGTAAAATATAATTGACACGTGGCAGTGCAAACCTATTGGTTAATGGCGTTATTTAGTGCGACCATAGTGTTAGCAGTGCTAAGTTTGAAGTTAAGGTCATATTTCCTGGAATGACACTGCGGATAAGGTCTGTGCGGGGTGTCTCTTGGAAGTATTGGACATTACTCACTGGGTTGTCTATGATGAGCTGATAACATGTTCAACAGGGAGAAGAACCTGATCAGGGACATTCTTATCAGATTATAGATGATCTAGTTGGGACAGTTGAGAAAGAATTAATATTCAGATCCTAGCTGTAATGATATAGTCATCCGTACACGTAATTGCCAGCAGCGCGGGTGAGATTGGGCCGAGAAGGCTATCCTGGCAGTGCGGTGGTGCTAGTGTGCGGGATGAATCATGCGGTTGGGGAATGTCTTAGGTGATCAGCGCGGGGCTTGTTTGTACGATAGAGTCTTCAGCGCGGGGTCTTGAGTGTACGGGCAATTTACGTCTGGGCATTAAATGGCCAATCAGTGACCATAAATGCACTTATTGTGTTCATACTATCAAGGAAACGTTTTGATATGATTAAGAGAGGAAGTTGTAAAGATGTAACGGGTACTGAAGAGAAGGAATCTTCTGTCCATATTCATTCCCCTCCATGATGAGAAATCAAGGAGTTGGAAGGTCACCATTAATGAGAAGAGTAGAGGTACAAAAGGCATTTTTCTTCGCCTGTAAAAGGTACGGTCTAACACATTCTCATGTTTTCCTCTCTTTCGATAAGGATTTTGTTATTCCATTTGGGACTAACTTAATCATCGGAGGGCCTTCCAAGCCGCAGAGGCGGGAGATCTTCTAACCGTTTATTTTTGTTGCAGCAAGCGAAGACAAGATTGAACAGTAGCAAGGAATTAGCAAGGAGAGAGTCCCAAGTCCAGTCTAACAGAAGCACTCAACGACAGTGACAGAAATCACCGTCGAAAATTGGCACCGTCTGTGGGAAATCCGCACCAATTTGAAGTAAAGTTCGTCGCTCAGGAGTTTGAAACAGAAACGGAAATCATCAGAGAAAATGAAGCTGAACACACACCGGAAGTAGAGAGAAACGCTGGGGATGGGCGTGGAACCCAAGAACATGATCCTATTCCACCCCAGGCCCCTAGGAAGACGAGAGGCCATCCTCGATTCAGGGTCTATCTAAGAGGAGGAACAAACAGGACACAAGATGTGAGGGCGACTGATGTCGTCCACGATGAGAACGAGGATTGCGTCGATATCCAGGATGATTACAATATGGAAGATGCAAGTTCAAGTCGTTCCAGGACTTTGTGTTCTCAATCTCAATCTAAGTCCAAGTCTGCTATGAACGAGGACCTGGCTGAATTGGTCAGGGCCCAGGGGGAAATGATACGACGTTTGGAATTCCAACTTCAGAAGATGGAGCGTCAGAAAGAAGATGTACCTCAGGGAAACCGACCAACGGTTATCCCTGGAAGGCAGAACGTCCACACCCGGCCTATGATGCATGGAGACCAGAGAATGGCTCCTAATGTTCGGAGGCAGGGGGGAGAGGCAAATGCTCGAAGACCAGGCGACGGTGCGAGCAGGGGAATGCAGGCTCCACTCTCTCCCCCGAGAAGGGATAGGGAGGTTAGGGATTTTCCACAACCCAGTGAGCACCATAGCAGGACGCAAAGCAGAGGTTCACGTCGCAACAATCGGCCTCAGATGGCCATGTCAGTTAATTCAGTACCAGATCTGAGAGATCATTTGCGCAACAGGGCCCAGACCAGGTCCGTTCAAAACCAAGGAGATGTCAACCCTCAAGTGGAGGATTTGCGAAGGTGGATTGATGAAAGGTTTAGGGGAAAGGCAACAGCCCATGAGAGTGCAAGGAATGCCATCCAGCAGATCACGTCAACTCCCTTGTCTCATGAGATCTCAGATTATCGAATTCCTAGGGGATTCTCTCTGCCCAACTTTCCTAAGTATGATGGAAAGGTGGATCCAGTGGCACACCTGAAAGACTTTCAACAGGATCTCATCCTCTATGAGGGTGATGAATTTCTTTATTGCCGGATGTTTGCATCCAGCC
The DNA here is from genome assembly GCA_002855965.1 of Monotropa hypopitys. Lineage (NCBI taxonomy): Eukaryota > Viridiplantae > Streptophyta > Magnoliopsida > Ericales > Ericaceae > Monotropa > Monotropa hypopitys. The sequence goes on along the minus strand of NMUG010001665.1, from coordinate 10,970 downwards.
TGGGACGCATGGCTCTTAGCTGGTATCACAAATTGCTGACACACTCCATTACCAGTTGGGCGCAGTTGGCAGAGTTATTTGTGGGACGTTTCATGACCAGCCGCGCAGCTCCAAAGCACTTTGATTCTTTGACCTCGTTGAGAAAACGGTCAAACGAATCCCTTCGTGAGTATGCGGGCAGGTATGTACAAGTTTATAATGATGTGGAAGATTGTACATAGAAACAGGCAGTGGCAATGTTCAGGCTGGGGGTATCCTTTGGTGAGAAACTAAGGGAATCCCTAACCTTGAACCCGACGGATTCCTTTCCCGAACTCATAGAAAGGGTGGAACAACATGCTAAGTTGGAAGAGGAAGCCAATAGGGAGACAGGCCGCACTGCCAACAGGGCTCACCGCACTCACGTTGTAGAGCCTGACGAGAAAAAGAAGGAAAGGAAAAGGACAGCGCGGCCCAAGTCTCCCGAGAAGGAGGTCAGTGCGGCGCCACAACCCGCCGCACAGCAAGCAAATTTCAACGGGTTGTCCGCTTTAAGGATGGGGAGACCAGGTCCAACTTCGTACACAGCAATTCGGGCTGAGTTCAACACCCCGATCTTTAGAATGATCTACCCGTTGCAGGGAGAACCATTTTGGAAGTGGCCACCCAGGCAGGGTGGAAACCGTATTGAAATGGAAGCAATAGGTCTGAGGTGCAGTTACCATAGAGAATATGGTCACAAAACTGAAAACTGTAGAGTGTTCAAACAGTTCTTAGAGGAGCTGGTGGAGGCTGGTCATCTGAAGGAGTACCTGGCTCAACCCCCCGCACAGAATAACAACAACAACAGGCAGGTCAGGGTGGTACGGGATGGTGCTTGCTCAGATGAGGACCTACCTCCAGCCGGCGTGATTCGCGTGATTCATGGAGGTGAAGCACAGGTTTCGCTCCAGGAGTCCAGGGCTTTGAGAAGAAAGCAAGCTTCAGAGCACCATGTGCTACAACTCGGCCAAAAGAGAACAAGGGACGATGATGGATATACAACACATATATCCTTCTCAGATGAAGATTTGGAGGGGGTAACTGTGCCACATAATGATGCCTTGGTTGTTACCCTGAACATCAACAGATTCGACACCGAGAGGATTTTAATTGACCAGGGCAGTTCAACGGACATCCTGTATCTGCAAGCATTCCTGAAGATGGGCCTTACACATGAGTATTTAAAGGAAGTGAGGATTCCCTTAATTGGGTTTAGTGCAGAGCCCATGTGGCCCCTTGGCTCCATTGTGCTGCCAGTAAGGACAGGGCACGTTACAAAGGATGTGGAATTTCTGGTTACCGACGTTCCGTCAGCCTACAATGCGATAATGGGGAGGACATGGATGCATAAGATGGGTGCTATCCCATCCACTTACCATCAATTGATCAAGTTCCCAGGTCCTAATGGGGTGGAAAGCATTCGAGGGAACCAAAAATCGTCCCGAAATTGCTTTTTAGCCTCGATCAAATCTGGACCAAAGTACGAGCAAGTCAAATCCATTGAAGTGCCCGACCAGCCAGTCCTAGAAGACGTGGGAGTAGATCCCAGCGCCCATGTGGTTGAGAGCTTGAGAAAAGTTCCCGCCCACGAATCAGACGATGATCGGTATTTCCTCCTCGGGAATGAGCTCCCGGAGAAGGACGCCCTCGAGTTTGAAATGGTGCTTAAGGAAAATCTTGATGTATTTGCGTGGACTCCAGCGGAGATGCCTAGGGTTGATCCAAGCATAATATGTCATCATTTAAACGTGGATCCGTGCCACAAACCAATAATGCAAAGAAGAAGACGCTCAGCCGCGCACCATGCAGAGGCAGTAATGGAGGAAGTGGCTCGTTTGTTGGAGGCCAAGGCTATCAGGGAGGTGTATTACCCCGAATGGTTATCTAACACTGTAGTAGTAAAGAAGAAGAACGGAGCATGGAGGTTTTGTGTGGATTTCACCAGTCTCAACAAGGCATGCCCATATAGTTTTCCCATGCCCAAGATTAATCAGCTTGTGGATTCTACAGCAGGGTATGCGAGAATGAGTTTTTTGGATGCCTACAGAAGATACCACCAAATCGCCATGTACGAACCAGACCAGGAGAAAACAGCCTTCATTACTCCTTTGGGTCTGTATTGCTACAGAGTGATGCCGTTTGGACTCAGGAATGCGGGGGCAACCTACCAGAGATTGGCCACCCTTATGTTCAAGGAGCTGTTGGGAAAGTCCATGGAAGTGTATATCGATGATATGGTGGTGAAGTCCAAGGAGCTGGGCTCCCACATATCTGATTTATGTCAGACCTTCTGCATTTTGCGGCAGTACGGTCTGAAGCTCAACGCTACCAAGTGTGCATTTGGGGTCAGTTCTGGCAAATTTCTGGGACATCTCGTCACCAGAAGAGGCATTGAGACAGACCCCAGTCAGATTGTTACGTTGCAAAATCTTCAAAGTCCGAGAATAACTAAGGAAGTGTAGCGTCTGTCTGGGATGGTTGCCGCTCTAAACAGATTTATAAGCCGATCATCCGACAGATGCAGACCATTCTTTCAGTTGCTGAAGAAGAGTGCAACCTACTCATGGGAGACAGATTGTGAACATGCTTTCCAAGAGTTGAAGAAATATTTATCAGAGCCTCCTTTAATCTCCACACCAATCCCTGGGGAGAAGCTGACTGCATACTTAGCTCTTTCAGAGCATGCAATCGGCGCAGTATTGATCAAGGAGGAAGAAGGAAAGCAGGTGCCAGTTTATTATGTAAGCAAGACTTTTCTCGATGCCGAAACCAGGTACTTACCGCTAGAGAAATTGATATTTGCCTTGGTTATGGCTTCACGCAAGCTGCAACATTATTTTTTAGCTCATCCAATTGAAGTACCAACGACCCATCCGGTTGGGACTGTCCTGAGGAAGGCAGACCTGTCCGGGAGGGTTGCAGCATGGTCAGTGGAGCTCGGAGAGTATGACATTAGGTTTGTGCCCCGCACTGCCGTTAAAGGACAGGTACTGGCGGATTTTGTAGCAGAGTTTTCCGCAGTACCAGCCCACGCGGAAGCGCGGCACGACCAAGCAGAGAAAAACCCCGCACACCCTGAGTTGCCCGCGCACCCAGAGCTGCCAGTTGATGAGCCACCCGGGGGGTGACTTATGGAAAATTTATGTAGACGGATCAGCTTGCAGCAAAGGGTCGGGTATTGGAGTGGTGATGATATCGCCAGAGTCAGTTATCTTGGAACAATTAGTCCGGTTAGCATTCAGGGCCTCAAATAATGAAGCAGAATACGAAGCCATGCTAGCGGGACTGACTGGTGTGCAAAGATGTGGAGCCCAACATGTTTTGGTTCATTGTGACATCCAGTTGGTAGTGAACCAACTGTCAGGTGAATATGCTACAAAGTACAACATGATGGCTCTCTACGCTGCTGCAGTGAAGCAAAAATGTAAGATTTTAAAACAGTACGTATTGTGCAAATCACCTCCAAGCAGAACAGCCACGCGGATGCTCTGGCGTGTCTTGCCTCATCGGTTCCGACAGAGTTCCACCGTACTGTTAGTGTGGACTCTCTAGCAAGGCCAAGCATTCAGACGGAGGCTACAGAAGAGGTTTACGACGTCGAACTGGGTCCCAGTTGGATGGATCCCATTCTTTCCTACCTAAAAGAAGACAAGCTACCTGAAGACAAGAAGGATGCTCATAGGATTAAGGTAAAGTCATCTCGTTTCTGGGTCACCCCAGAAGGACACTTGTACAGAAAATCTTTCACCGAGCCCTATTTGCGCTGCGTACACCCATCAATGGTTCAGCAATTTCTCATCGAAATCCATGAGGGGGTGTGCGGAAGCCATGCTGGAGGACGGTCATTAGCACACAGAGCTATTTCTCAAGGCTACTGGTGGCCCTATATGCAAGAAGATGCTAAAGCTTACGTTCAGCACTGTGACAAGTGTCAGAGATTTTCACCCATCATTCACACACCTTCCGTGGATTTGGCGCCACTTACAAGTCTATGGCCATTTGCCCAGTGGGGTCTGGACATTGTAGGTCCGCTGCCCACTGCACGGGGAGCTGTAAAATACTTGCTGGTAGGAACGGATTACTTTACTAAGTGGATAGAAGCAGAGCCGCTTGCCAAGATAACGGAGCAGAACACAGAGAGGTTTGTCTGGAAGAAAATTATTACTCGATTTGGAGTTCCTAATGCCATAGTTTCAGATAATGGAACGCAGTTTCAAGACCGTTTTAAGAAATTTTGTTCTACCTACAAAATCAAGAACTTTTATGCATCCGTAAGTTATCCATAGTGCAATGGCCAAGCGGAAGCTTCCAACAAGACCGTTTTAGATGGAATCAAAAAGAGACTGGAGAAGGCAAAAGGCGCCTGGGTTGATGAGTTACCCCTTGTACTATGGGCTTACCGTACAACGCCGCGCCGAGCAACAGGAGAGACACCATATTCCCTAGCTTATGGGACAGAAGCAATGATCCCATTGGAAATTGGCATCCCCACTATCAGCACTTCATTGGTGGATCAGGGGCAATAACCAAGCCTTGTCAGTACAATTAGATTTTGTGGATGAGAAAAGAGAACGGGCACTGGTTAAGCTGGCTGCATACCAGAGCCAGCTGGCCAAATTTTATAACAAAAGGGTCCACATTCGGCAGTTTTGCATTGGTGATCTTGTGCTTAGAAAAGTTCTGGGAACCACAAAAAACCCAACGGATGGCAAATTGGGGCCAAACTGGGAAGGTCCCTACAAAGTGGTTGGCAAATCGGGCCAGGGTGCCTACAAGTTGGTTGATCTAGATGGCAACATCATTCCCCGCACATGGAACATCTCAAATTTGAAGAAGTATTATTACTGATGTACTTGTCGCTTGGTGCCTTATTTTAATAAAGATGATGTCGTTGTTACTATCCATGTTTTGTTATATTTGGAAGATTGAAGATATCCAGATCGATGTTTTAAATGAGCAAGTGAAACTTTTTCACCAAAACTTTCACTTCCTCATTGGGGGCAACGGACCCGAGCAGAGAATGCTCGGAATGGGTTGAGAAGGCCTAGGTTCATTGTTCCTGAGCTCGGCAAGGCAGAGAATGCCACCATTAGAGGATCAAAAATCCCATGGTGATGAGCTCGAATTTGGGCGAGAAGCCTAGAAGGTCCATACTCATATGGGTTCCTAAACCAAAATCCATCTTTAAGGGATGAGAAATCCCAGGAAGGCCCCGGTTTGAAATGGGTGGGAAAACCCACAAGGGTCTATGGTGACCCTGAACCGACATTGCCTTTAGGGGATGAGAAATCCCAAGGCAGCCCATGTTTGAATGAGTGAGAAACTCTAAGGGCATTGACAGTCCCTGGCCAAGGAAGCAAATTTAGTTGCCTAAGGTCTAAAGGGAGTTGAAAAACTCTTGAAGTCTGCGCACAGATTGAAGTACAGAAGAAATAATTTGTTAATACAGCGCGACAAGTTGTGTATAGCATACAAAAGCTAAAGAATAGGTAAAGAGAAAAGGAAAACAAAGTAGTTGCAACTACCAACGCAACCCAACCAACAGAACCAACAAAGTAATGGTGCTAGCATATAGCTAACACCGAAGTCAGAAATATTACAGACCAGTTGAAATTAATTTCAAATGCATAGAAGGAAGAGAATTTTAAACGATTGGGGGCAGATCAGTAAACCTCGAGGTCTCAACTGTAAGACCAGTCAAGGAGCCCACAACCACAGTGGATGGGTCACCACTTGAGATCTGCTCACCTGGTTGAGCGGGGGTGTTTTCTGTATGACCATCACTAATCTGGGCTGCTACGCCAGATTCGACTTCTTCTTCAACCGGTATCACGGACGGTCCTTCTTCCAATGATTCATCTGCTGGAGTGAATGGCCCTGCTTGAGACAACTGGCTTGGAACTGGAGGTGCAGTCCTTAGGGGAGAGTCTAGAGCAACTCCGTAGAAGTCGAGAGCTGAGTCCCAGTACTGGGCAAAGAAGTTATCGACAAGTGAGGGAAGATGCTCTTGAAATTGTTTGGTGTAGTTTGCCACTGTCTCTGCACAACCTCTTGCATATTCTTTCTCAGCGGCAGCTTGCATCTCTTCCTTCAGCTTTGAGTTCTCGATCTACGCGGCTTTCAACGAATTGGCCCAACGCTGGACCCTATCCTCCAGCTTCTTGATTGCCACTTTGTGGAGGTCATCCTTTTTATTCATTTCTCGATCAGATTCAGCCTTTGCCAGGTCAAGTTTAACCTTGGCAGCATTGGCCATACCCACCTTTTCCAGTTCAAGGGCGGCAATTTTGATTTTCTCCGCTACGAGCTCTCCACCTAGCGCGACGATCATGTTCCTCAGGGATTCGACCTTCTTCTGGGCCTCAGAAACCCTGGCCATGAGCTTGACCACCATGGAAGATTCGCGCAGGGCGGTCTCAGTTGTCTCGTCCAACTTTCGCTTCAGCAGTGTGACACATTGAATATTCTGGAATAGTGAGAAGGCAAAGTGTCAGGCTAAGTTCTAGTTAGCTAAAGAAAAGGAGAAAGATTGACCAGTGTACCTTGATCGAATCAAAGACAATTTTCTCATAAAGAGATACTCCATCAGAATTCTGCTCTTGGATCATGTCCGTAGGAAGCAGCAGAGCTTCAGCAACGCCAATAGCAGTGCCAGGGTCAGAGACTGAGTCCCCAGTGAGTACTTGCCGTGAACTTTGACCTTTGCAAAGCACGGGTTTCCAGATGTGAGGTTCAGAGGGGTCATCAACAAAGAGGCTCTCGTTTTCAAATTCGCGAACGAGGTCTTCAGTGCGGCGTCTTTTGGGAGATGGAAGAAGGATACCAACTTCTGTTGTCGGGATAGGAATGGTTGTCAAAGGAAGGTCAGTAACAACGGTGCTCGAAGTCAGGACATCAGAGGTGGGAAGTTGACTTGTCAGGGAAGAAGTTGAGGTTGTTGCCATTGTTCTTATTGGAGATATGGAGGGAAGTGTGGGAACAGTTGCAGTTGTTGATAACGCGGCGACAGAGGTAGCAACGGTTGTGGTGGTGGCAGCTCTTCCAGTGGGGGTTACCCGAGTTTCAGTGCGGGTACGCCCAATGCTAATTCCTCGGCCTCTGCGGGATGGAAGTGGTAACATGCCAGATGCCATGGAGTTGAAATCAAATGCAGACATGGTACGTCGAGTGGAGGAGGTTTGTTCTCGAGCATGGGAAGAGGGACCGACTTCAGCAGAAGGAGCTATAGGAACGATCGACTTACCTCGGTCGCTAATAGAAGTGTCAGCCACCAAGGTTCCTCCTACTTGTGCTGGAGGAGAAGGAGTTTGTATTGGAGGAGAAGGAGTTTGTGTCGGAATATGAGGAAGATCTGGGAATACTTGACGAATGGAGACCTGGGGTTGGTATACTCCACGATAGCCACGATAGTGCGGCACGTATTCAAGCAAATTGTAAATAGCCCTGTCAAGCGTTTGTCCGAGTTCGTTTGTGTGGTTGAGGGCTGTGTGAACTTCAGCTTCAGAGTAATCCCTATTCTTGGACGACCTCCGGTTGATGGCGGGAGCAGATGTAAAAAGAGAAGTTAGTTGGCAAAGATGATGTAAAAGAATGAAATTAGAAGGAAAATGTATGAAGATGATTGGCTAGACTGACAAGGATAGCCGTCTTTGCGGGGAATGTGATTATCTTGGGGGGCTCTTTCATGAAATTCCCAGTTTCCCGTGACTATAAATAAATCTGATTCAGCGCCTTTCTCAGAGTCAGGGATGGATTCTACGAGTCTCCCTCTGTTTTTCCTATTCTTGAAATACCAAATTCCATCGCTGGTTCGGTTTACTGTGTAGTGGTACAAGATCTCGTGGATGGTCATCGAGACCCGGTGATTTCATTAAGGGCGTTCACCCCCATTACAATGCGAACCATGTTGGTCGACATTTCCCTAGGGTGAAGCCTCGTGTAATGGCAGAAACGACGAAAGAATAGATGTAAGGGAAACCTAATTCCGCCTTCAAAGACTTGAATCATGGGGATGATTAGGGTATTATCGTCGATGGTATTAAAGTTAAAGTTGGAAGGGACGGGCTCTACGACCACATCTCCTAGAACATTGTAGAGTATCCTGAAGTGCAGGAGCTTGGTAGGGGTTCCAACGCGAGTATTGAATATACCCATAGTCCGTTTGCGATGAAGTTTGGGGGGTAGAGAGGGAAACAGTGTGAAAGAAAATAAGATAAGGTTATAAGACTTACAGAGCTCCGAGAATGGTAGTTAAGTGTGGAAGAATGGTGAAAGGCTCAGTTCTCAGAAAGTTGAGAGGGGAAGAGAGAAGACAGAAGGAATTTTTAGGCTATTTATATTCTGAAAAGTGGGGGGAAGGAAGGCAATGACACATGTTTTAAGATTTTGAAATATGGGTGTCTCTTGGAAGTATTGGACATTACTGACTGGGTTGTCTATGATGAGCTGATAACATGTTCAACAGGGAGAAGAACCTAGTCAGGGACATTCTTATCAGATTATAGATGATCTAGTTGGAACAGTTGAGAAAGAATTAATATTCAGATCCTAGCTGTAATGATATAGTCATCCGTACACGTAATTGCCAGCAGCGCGACTGATATTGGGTCGAGAAGGCTATCCTGGCAGTGCGGTGGTGCTAGTGTGCGGGATGAATCATGCGATTGGGGAATGTCTTAGGTGATCAACGTGGGGCTTGTTTGCACGACAGAGTCTTCAGCGCGGGGTCTTGAGTGTATGGCCAATTTACGTCTGGGCATTAAATGGCCAATCAGTGACCAAAAATGCACTTATTGTGTTCATACTATCAAGGAAACGTTTTGATATGATTAAGAGAGGAAGTTGTAAAGATGTAACGGGTACTGAAGGCGAGGAATCTTCTGTCCATATTCATTCCCCTCCATGATGAGAAATCAAGGAGTTGGAACGTCATCATTAATGAGGAGAGCAGAGGTACAAAAGGCATTTTTCTTCGCCTGTGAAAGGTACGGTCTAACACATTCTCATGTTTTCCTCTCTTTCGATAAGGATTTTGTTATTCCATTTGGGACTAACTTAATCATCAGAGGGTCTTCCAAGCCGCAGAGGCGGGAGGTCTTCTAACCGTTTATTTTGGTTGCAGCAAGCGAAGACAAGATTGAACAGTAGCAAGGAATTAGCAAGGAGAGAGTCCCAAGTCCAGTCTAACAGAAGCACTCAACGACAGTGACAGAAATCACCGTCGACAATATATTTCCTACAATTCGTAGTTACGTTCACGAGAAAAAAGGATATGATCATCTTAGTGAAACTTATTATTGGAGAGGCAATAATTAATGTTATTAGTGCATATGCACACCAAATTGATGAGGTGATGTATGTGATACCATTGGGAGAAGATGTGAAGCACTGACTTGAGAAAAAAGCTTGGAATATATTTATTATGCGAAAATATAATTTCTAGAATTTTGGGGGGATTTTGAATTTTTTCTACAATTGATTTTGGCCTAGAAAGAATTATGGGAATGAAAAGTAAAGCATATTTGAAAACCAATGGCTAAAATGATGAAATTAAAAGTTTGGGGCAAATCTAGAATTACCCAAAAGTTTTGGGATCAAATCGCGAATTCTGGCCAATTATTGGAGACTTATGATCCAATCATTGTTTGGTCGGCGACTGACATCCGATCGTGTCCTTGTTAGGCGAGCTGACAAGGCACTGCAAATGTGGGCGATTTGACCCTCTGTAGAGTCAATCGAACTAAGTCAGAGTGTCAGGCGACGTTGTTGCCTATACAGTAGGCCTACGCGGTGATGGGACTGGAACTGGCGAAGCAGGCGGCTCGACGATGATTGTCGGACATCTTGACTTGTCATTTTCAACACCATTAATGTCACACCCCGCCGAGAAGATAACTCTAATGGCCATGCTGACACGACATACAACAATAAACACCTACTAATCCACTAATTAAATAAATCATCCTAGAATGCTAACATGAGACATCATCAAACAGATAATGGTAGTGGGGCTGACATAGTTCTAAAATTACCCAAAGGAGAACTTATTCAGTTCTTATTTCAATTGAATGAAAATAAAGTTTTTATCCAATTATAAACAGAGTATGAAGTCTTAATAATAATATTAGAAATTTCAAAAAATGAAAATAAGACATTTGAATACATTAGGGGTTCTCAACTTGTCATTTGACATATTTTAGGGAAATACAAGTGTTATCATCCATTATTGAATATTTCATTAGAGAAAGTGAAGAAACTCATTCTTTGCTTTGATGCTGTTCAATTTCAACACATATTTAGAATATAAAATAACGAGGCCAACCAATTGGCTCAATTAAAGTGTAAAAATACCAAAAGGATGTAATGAAGAATTGATAGAAATTTTGAAGAAATCCGTCTCTTTTTCTGTTGACATGGAAGAATGTCAACTGGAAAGTATGATAGTAGACATATCTGAAGATTGTAGGATTCTAATAAAAAAATATTTGTCTAACCCTTCAAAAATAACAAATAGAAACACTAAATATAGATCCATGAGCTATCTTTTATTAACAGATGATCTATAAAAAAAATATCTGATGGTTTGTTGATTTTGTGCGTAGACAAACCACAATCAATGGTAGTTATGGAAGAAATTCATGAAGGAACTTATGAATCTCATCAAGCTCGGGGAAAATGAGGTGACTCATTAAAAGATATGATTACTTTTGGCCTACCTTAAGAAACGATAATATTAAATATGCTAAGGGGTATCCAAAATATAAAAAATATGAACTCGTACATCATATTCCAAATTTTCAATTACAACCAATTGTAAAGTCATAGACTTTTAGAGGTTAGGCAATATATATGATTGGTGAAATACACTTTGTTTTATTATTACAACATAAGTATATCATAGTTGCTACTGATTATTTTATCAAATGGACAAAAATCATTTCTTTAAAAGA
>NMUG010001664.1:0-17371 GCA_002855965.1 Monotropa hypopitys | reverse complement strand
ATCTGGTTCTCTGTTGTTTCTGTCTCTTCTGTCTTTTCTGTTTCTGTTTTAGTAACGTTGTCGGGTCCGCTGGATCATTAAATTGGTCCCTGCGGGATGGGGCGTTACACAAATAGTGCATAAGTAGGGATTCCACAGATAGAAATTCTACCTGCAATGACCCCTTCGTCGTTCCTGGGATCGCCTGGAACAATGGCAAAAGCCCTTCCTTGCCTCTGGTTCCGATTGCCTTGATTTGCATCATTCCTCTGGTTTCCGACAGGTACAGTGTTAGCTCTAGTAAGTACATTTGGACACGCATTCTTGTAGTGCCCCACCTGACCACATCCAAAGCATACCGTAAGTCCTTTCGCCCAACATTCACCCTCGTGACTTTTTCCGCACTTGGGACAATTTGGCCTTTGTCACTATTGATTGTTGTTCCTTCCCCTCTAGTTCCTCTGCTGATTCCTTTTATAGTTTGCTTTCTTTGCATAGCTCGATCCTCCCTGGCTTTGGTTCCTCTTCCTCTCATTAAATCTCCTTGATTCATCAACATCCTGTTCCACTAAGATAGCTCTGTCTAGAACTTCAGCATACGAAGGTAACTGAAAAGGACGAATGATTTTCCTTATTTCATGCTTGAGTCCTTCCTCAAACTTCCGAGCCTTCATCTCATCATTCGCGACTAGGTATGGTGCATACACCGCAAGATTCGTGAAATCATCTTCGTAGTCGGCTACAGTCATTGCTCCTCTTTACTTCAGGTTCTCGAACTCCATTCGCTTCGCATTCTACATAGCTCTAGGCATAAACTTCTCGCGAAAGTTCTCCAGAAATCTCTCCCAAGACATATTGGGTTCAGCAACGCTCTTCAAGTTCCATCATCTATTGGCTTCGCCCACCAATAGATACGACGCAATCTCGACTTTGTGCAGGTCCGTACATCGGAAAAGACGAAAATTCTTCTCTAGCTCCGCAATCCACTCGTTCGCTTTGATTGGATCCATCCCTCCGGAAAAAGTCGGGGGTTTGAGTTTAAGAAACTCCTTCACAGCTGCCACATTGTGAATCTGTTGAGCCGTGTTAACTCCTTCATCTTCAGGAATCGCCAGTGGTTTGACCACAGGTTCCGGTTGTCGTCGCATTTGCTCAGTCGTAGCTTGTTGAGCTTGAACAATTCAAGTCAATGTCCGCACCATATTGCGTAGTTCATTAATATCGTAATGCTCTTGACCAGTTGATCGTGTATTAACTATTTTGAATAGGAAATACTTTAATCAAAAGTCGGGAATACTTATGACATAATATTTGAAAACATAGATGCATAATTGTGTCTGGTACACAACAAAAATACTCCGGATATAGCAACTAATAACACGTCACTCGCTATCAGAGTCGCTAGACCACTCGTAGGGAGGATAAATCCATTCCTGATAAGCTATTTCTAGGTTATCCTCAAAATCAGGGTTTCCATTTGGGACAAGCGGTATGTCAACTAGACCATCCACCACTGGCAGATCATCTTCGAGCTCTTCCTCCTCCATTATTATTTCCTCTTCTTCTTCCTCAGGAATATTCTCCTCTGGATCGGACTCTTCATCTTCCTCCTCATTTTTGTCAAGATGATACAGGGCTACCATATAAATCTCGTCGAGGCTCCATTGTGGCATCCACCCTCTTGCCACAGAGAAAGCTTGCTCCCTCAGCCTAAGACGATAGTCGATTATGGCTCGAATCTGAGCCTCAGAAAGATGCATATTTGCATACGCAACCTGTGCTGCAATGCCACAAGCCATGAGTGCAGCATCCTCAAGGAACCTTGCCTCTGTTGCTTCTCCTTCCAAAGGAAATATTTCTGCTAGTCCATTCTCAGGATGATTGTCGGAATCGTCACTCGAGTAGCCATCGTGATCGGAGTCGCTGCTAGACATAGCTACAAAACTCATAGTATAAGCATACATCCTCAATATAATTCATCTCCAAGTGTCATATTTGTGTTCTAAGTGAGTGCCTTGCTTTCTGGCTCTGGTTTGTTCAGAAATTCATCAACTCAGGCTCTGATACCACTTCTGTCACAACCCATCCCAATCTTGGAATGAGTCCATGACCGGCCAACGAGCAAGCTCGCTAAAGGCCTAGATAAAAGAGTTGAAGAATTTCTTAACAATATAAATATGCGGAAGCGTGTGAACAAAAACCAGAGCAGTGATATAGATGTTCTCATTATTTTCCCAGGGTTACATCATAAGGCTTCAAAGATAGCCAATACATCAAAAGGTACAATAATCAGATCTCCAAAAACATCTCTAAACATATGCTGCCACATCATTCTTCATTTTGACCTGAAAATGGTTTTAGAAAACGCATAAGCTAAAAAAATCTAGAGTGAATTTCTACATACTGCAGTACAAGTTTCATGGATTCACACTATTCCCTATAAGATTAGTTTTATAAGCAAAATATGGCTCAAAGCTCAATAGTAATAACAATGCTTTATAACAATTCTTCCTTTGCTTTGTTTCCATGCCAACCTGTATTTCACAGTATATCATTTCATAATTCAGCCTTTGTTGAATAAGCTTGACTTTCCTTTATCAATCTGCCCCTATCGTGTGAGCATTCACACTTTTCACATTTATGCTTCCTCTTGTGTCGTATAAGCGTATGCACAATAGCATTATGCTTGTGTCGTATAAGCATATTGATTTCCAATATCATGCCTTATGCTTTTGTCGTATAAGCATTTTCGAGGCCTTATGCTTCTGTCGTATAAGCATTTTCGAGGCCTTATGCTTCTGTCGTATAAGCATATCAATCATAGGCTCATATCCATGCTCTTGTCGTATGAGCACCTTATTTTCGTTTCATCTCCATTCCAATTTCTTTTCCTCTTTAATTCATTATAAATTCTTGTCGTATGGAATTTCATAAAACAGTTTTCCAATTTGTTCATCCATGGTAAAAGAATTTGTGCATGATCCATTCTTTCAAAAACTTCTTTTGGAAATAACATATCGTTTTGGGTTCAATAACCACAATTATAATTTCAAAGGAAATACACTGAAAAGTACGAGTAGAGCAGTATATAGAGATTCACCTGAATAGGATTCTTAGGCTTCTATTTCTTCTTCTTCTTCAACTAGTCCAAATCTGGATAAAATTTACAACTTAGTTTTTAACAAGAATTCTGCCTCAAACATACACTGCCGAACTGATTAGGCCGAAGGCTCAAGTCTGTCGGAGACTTAAGTTTGGCCGAAGGTTCACTGACTGAACACTACTGGTCTATCAAGAGTGTGACTGCCTAAGGTATATTTTAGCCGGAGGCTCACTGCCGAGCTGCCACGGACCAGGCAGATTAAACAAAAACCAAGGTTAACTCTTCCAAGGAGTTGCAAGCCTTTCTAGGGGTGTCAACCTTCTTAGGTTGAGATGACCTTCAAATACTAGGTTGGTTGGGTAATTGCCGAGCTGAGTTATAGCCGGTCGGCTAGTTTGCCGAACTGCCATGCTACGGTCCGGACACCATTTTGATCAGAGTCAAAAACGTAGATTTCAAGTAATGGTTTCATTTGGGTAATTGGTCGAAAATGACCGGAGGATCATTCTAGAGGTCGTGGAAGATTACCCGAACAACTGAAGTTGTTGCCGAGCTGGTGAAGTCAAAGAACGGCTGACTTCTGCCGAGCACAATTTGCTTCAGTTAGAATGATGGTCAATCAATCAATATGTAAGAGAGTACGGCCGGACCGACAAGTGACTTGGCCGAACAATGACCTGGTCATAAGCTTAGCCGAACGCTAGCTTTGCTGAGCAGAACCAATGTTCTAATGGCTTGGCCGAGCACAGTTCTGCCGAACTGAATAGCTACGGGTGTGAGGGACAACAATAGTGTACAGGAAGACTCCGAGTGAGTCTGTCGAACTGATTTTACCAAGGCTAGACTTGGAGTTAAGTCTGCCGAACAATAATCAGGTTCCTAGGGCCTTTGCCGAACAGAAAATGATAAAGGATAAGTTTTATACCTTTGGCCGAAGCTTGACTTGCCGAAGGAAGGATGATCAGAGCTTAAATGTATTTGCCGAGCAGATACTGATACGAACAAGGTTTTTGCCGAACTGGTACAATCCTTGCCGAAGCAAAAACTGTTCGTCTGAATGAATTGCCGAAGTGAATCAAGTTTGACCGGAGCTTGAACAATGGTTCTGGAGAGATTTGTTATACGGCCAAGGCTTACCAAATAACAATTCGAAGTGGAGATGTACGGCAGATGGTTTGCAGAACACCCTGAGTACAAAACCTGAGTTGCCGAGCTCCTGGAATAAAGGTCCAGAGCTCTGCCGAACAATAATACTTCGGTCCGTCTCTAGAGAGAGAAACAGAAGGTTTGGATGCTCTCAAGTTGAAGTTGTAACCAAAACGAATGAAATGGCTTGGTATTTATAGAGTTTGAGAAAGGAATAATATCCGGACTGTTGGCAAACAGACCAACGGCGCCACTCACAAGGAATAGGCCCCACCGGCCGCCCAGCCTAGGCTTCTAGCCTGATGACCTAAGCCCACCAGCCGCTCATTTTGGCTCTTCTGCCAGAAATGGAACGTGACGTCAGCCCACTCCAGACTCTTGTCTTCTGATAGAGTGGCTGTCTAGATGGACTCACCCACATGGCCGCGCAGCCACGTCCATGCTGACCTGGCCGGACTGCCAAGTAGTCATCCGTGCTGGCCGGACCTCCACTTGGCCGGACTCCTATCCCTACTGCTCGGCAATAGCTCGGCCGGACCCTTAATTGTTTGGCAACTTCCAATTGGTGCTCCTAACTTTATTATCTATCACTTAGGCCCCTGATCAAATCTTTTCTCTTCATTTTATAAATTCAAGGCTTAAATGAATATCAAAAATTCTACAAGAATTCCCAGAAATTATATTTGCTTAAATAAATACTTTTATTTAATATTTCCTACGACCGGGGTCTCACAGTAGGAGTGGAAGACAATGCTGGTAATGGCTCAAACGAGGAGGAACAAGCAAGCACATCCACAGGAGGTGTGAAATCAAGCAAGTAACTAACCTCTGTAATGGAGTTATCAAGATCAAACTCCTCGTAGCCGTAATGATCAAGGCATGATTCCAATGAGTCATCGGCTAATATGTATGGCAGAGCATCTTCCACTAACTCATGGATAACATCAACACCCAAGCATTCATGCTCGACTTGAGGTCGGTGAGAAGAGTTATACATATTCAAGCTCATCTTCATGTTTCTAAATGACACCTCCATCACTCCACTTATTATGGCAATGTTAGCATTAGCCATGGCCAAAAATGGTCTCCCCAAAATGACCGGGGTTTGGACTTTCAGGCTCAAAAGGTGGGCCGGCTCCATGTCATGTACAAGAAAATCCGCCGGATAGTAGAAATTATGTACTTTGACTAGGACGTCCTCTAACATTCCCCTTGGAGCCTTCACAGAACGATCGGCCATTTGTAGTGTGACCGCCATGGGCTTCAATTCCCTAAGCCCCAGTTCCTTATACACTGAGTATGGAAGCAAGTTGACACTAGCTCCCAAATCTAGAAGTGCCCTGCTAATTGTTTGTGAACCAATGATGCATGATATTGTGGGCACTCCCGGATCTGGATGCTTTGGTGCCATGTCTGCCTGAAGAATGGCACTAACTTGGTGTGGAACGGAGATTGGTTCTAAAAATTTGGCTTGCGCCTTCCTTTTATGAGTGCATAAGTCCTTGAGGAACTTAGGATATGAAGGAACTTGTTGGATGGCATCGAGCAATGGTAGGTTGATTTTTACTTGCTTGAACACCTCCATGATGCTATCAATGGGGGCTCCCTTCTTGCGGAAGGGTGAAGGTGTGTCAAGACAAGCGGGGAAGGGTGCTCTGGAAATGTATGAAGGGACTAAGGATGAGTCCCTTGTCAATGAAGTTTCAGTTGCAACCTCCTTCCCCTTTTCATTTTTGAAATCGGACCCGGATGATGGAGACTTTGTCTCTTTAGCTCTTGGGTCCATTGGAGTGGTATCAATCACCTTACCACTCCTCAACACTATTACTGTCTTAGCGTGTTCATGTTGAGATGTTTCATTAATTTGATGGACACCTATAGCATGCGAGACCACTTGGCTAAGAAGTTTGCCCTCATCTCGTCGACTCATTTGATTAGCCAGTTGCCCAAGTTGGATTTCTAGCTTGGACCTTGATTGTGCTTCATAATGGACCAATTGAGAGAGAGACTGGATTTGCTTTGATTGTTCTTCAATGATCTTTAAGAATGAAGCAAAATCCATGAGAGGGTTTGCACTTGGTTGGGCTTGATAGTGCAGTTGAGGAGGATTGTGGGATTGATATTGGTTGTTTGGGAAAGATGGCCGATTGGCCGCATGTTGAGCTATTGGTGGTCTTGAAGATGATGGAGCCCCTTGGCCTGCTGGTAGCCACAAAAAATTGGGAATGATAAAATTCCACCCCAAATTATAGGTGTTAGAATATGGATCATTTTGTGGTCGACCAAAGCCTTGAGTAAAACAGGCTTGCTCCCCGTTCTCCTGGGGCGGGAATGCATGATGGCACTCTTCAATGGTATACCCTGGAGTACAACATATTTGACACACCTCCGCAATGGCGAGAGGTGGAGGAACTTGGATTGTGTTCTGGCCTAAAGATAGGAAGTTGTCAAGCTTCTTGGCCAGTGAGTCCACCTTGGAACTCAAATCATGATGTTGGTCCACTTGATATAAGCCTTTGGGCTTATTCGATGATGTGGTGGACCTATCATTTGTGATGCGAGAGTCTTGGTGATGCCGAGAATTTTCACCAAATTGTTCAAAAATCTTCCACCCTTCTCTTGGACTCTTATTCATGAAACCACCACCGCAAGAGGCATCAATCATGTAGCGGTGGCGTTCATTCAACCTATAGTAAAAGATTTGCACCAAATTCCATATGGGCACCTCATGGTGAGGGCATCTTCTAAGAAGATCATTCAAGCATTCCCAAGTTTCATGAAACTATTTGCCTTCAAGTTGAGTAAAGTTCATGAGAGAACGTCGAATTTGATTAGTCCTCCCAATTGGGAAGTACTTCGTGAGGAACTCCTATTGGCATTGGTTCCATGATGTAATGCTCCCCGGTGCTAATGTGTTTAACCATTGTTTAGCTCGATCCTTTAATGAAAAAGGAAATAGATTCAACCATAAAGCATCATCGGTGAAGTGCGTAATGCGAACGGTGGAACAAATGTCAATAAATTCAGTCAAATGGGCATATGGGTCTTCGTTCTCATGCCCATAGAAATTGGAAAGTAAGTTCAAAAGGCCAGGTTTAATCTCATAATGCGTAGCCACTGGGGTTGGTTGTCTCACGCACATTGGGTTCATGTATAGACCAGGTACAAAATAATCCCCAATGGCAGGATATCCCTACCGATTATCTCCCACGAATGCAGGTTGGGCTTGGTCATCACCACCAACAACCATTGGTGGCCTTTGATTATTACCACCAACAATCGCTGATGGTCTCTGCATGTTACCACCCATGGCCAAAGGAATATTTTGATTGTGGCCAATGGATGGATCATTGTTTTCAAAATTTTCAGCCATCGAAACCGGGGTTTGATTCTTTGATGCAGATCGGTTTGTCCGGGTTGTTTTTTCAAGTTCTAAGTCCAAGTCCTCTAGCTCTGGGTGCAAAGAGCGGTGCCCAAGCATAAAAGACTAAAATAAAAGTTAAAAGAAAAATTACGAACTTAAGAAACAAATAAAAATTCAAATAAATCAAATCCATTGACTTTCCCCGGCAATGGCGCCAAAATTTGATACGCTTGTCGCGAGCGTGTCAAAGATATTATTTATTCAATGTATTAACACTACGTAGTAGTGGTAAGATAAGGATCGATCCAAGGAAAGTGAAGGATTTCAATCAAGTGAATTTCTATTTTTAACTTAAGTTCTGAAAAGAATTTGAAGTTTGGTTTTCAAATTTAAATAAGAAAAGAATTAAAACGCAACTAGATTAAGTTCTTTGATTTAAAAGGTACCCTGGGCTTTCGTGTAACTTCTTCACCATATACTCTAGAATTCAATAAAAGCACGGTCTTGGTTGGAACATCTCACATCCAATATATTGCAACTCTATTGGTGTGAGAGAAAGATAACTACTTTCGCCGAATAACATGAACTATCACTACTAGCACGACCCATCTCAATAGTACAACATGTCTCAATGGCACGGATTGTCTAAGGACACGGCTCGTCTACGATATATAGTTCATCTTACCCGAACTAAATAGATCTATGAAAAGCATATTGCATGAATCATAATTGAAGATCAAAACAACAATCACACTATGTAAATCTATTGAAAATATCTATATAATGATGGAGTAAGTCTTTAACATACAATCGTTCCAACTCAAAGACAAAAGATAAATCCTAGAATAATGGATCCGAGATTACATCGATTACCCGGGGTATGAGAGACTTAGCCGACCATGGCGAGGGAAATAGACATCAAAGAGCAAGAAGGATAAGTAGAAGAATCTATGCAAAAGCTGTCACCTAATGCAAGAGCCTCCAAAATCTCCTAAGTAGGGTTTGTAGCCTCCAACAAGTGTTTCTATCAATGATGGATCCCTAATCCTCTCTAAATCACACTATTTATACTTAGTACACATTGTAGTTCCCTAATTACCCTTAATGAAGGGTAAAGATGTCCAAACCATAGCATTAGTTCATTAAAATCCCACACATAATCTTTTCTTCCGCGTAGAGGCGCTACCGGTTGCGCCCAGAATAGGTGTAACCGGTTGCAGTTAGGCTTTTTCTTACTTTCTTCCTACTGAGCGCTATCGGTTACGGTTCGGGGCATAACCGGTTATGCAAGTCTCTGTCGATTGCTCTTTTCTTGACCTCTGCACATCTGCAAGTGTTGCGCTATCAGTTGCGCCCAAATATAGCGCAACTGGTTACGGGTTGGCAGATAGCTTCTCTTCTTCTTCTTTGTTGTTCTCCATCACATATCATTGACACTTCCACTTCAGTTCCATCAATACATTGGTCCTCCTCAAGGTCTAAGATCCATCCTCAAGCCTTTGCAACTCCTGGAACTTCCAATGTCATCTAAAATGGCTCCATTAGCTCATTTCTACATCATTCCCTGTCAAGCCGACTTATTACAAAAACACTACAACTTTATTAGATAATGGCTTTAGGACTAACAATATGTATGGTTAAGACATAGAAATAGGTACGTTATCGTACCTATCAAGTGACTAGCACTCCTTGACCTAGGGTAGATTAAATTTCACCTTATAATGAACTTGCATGTGAGTGGTTTAGGGTACCTTAGGCTTCTAGTTTAGGTCTTCACTTGCAAAATGTTACCACCTTGATAGTGTGCGACCATTGATGCGGTCCATGCCATGCTTGGTGCTATGGCCTGCCAAGTGCTCGATGAAATGTATTGTGGAGCTAAGTCACCTTGAACCCACTCTTCTATCAATTATTGGATATCTTGAGGTTATCTAGGATCTTAGAGTATGTGGTTCCCTTCATTAGGTCTAAATCGGGGGTTGTTATCTATTCGATGGAGTGTCGTCAATAACCTTGACACACTTTATGTCTTAGCTATGTCACTCCTGATGTTAGATGAATTACCCATTGATAACCAAGTCCTTGCTCATATTTTATCTCTTGACTCTCGTGGAGTCAATCCTATCCTAGGTTAGGTGTTAGTTTTTCTCATGACCAATCCACCTAGTTAACTTAGTTCTCATCTATTTAGCTTAAGTCCTAGTTTCTAAGTTCAAAACCAAAATCAATATAAGGGTTGCGTCCTTCTGCCATCACCTGCAAAAGCAAACCTCTTAACCTAGCAAATTCCTTGGAGTCCATCAACTCTCTGGGGATCGATCTTTAACTTGCCGCTCTACTTGTTGGAGTAGTATTTTTTTTTTGTAAATTATAAATGCCTAGTTCTCTGATTCCCGTTTACTAACGATGCGGGAATCGCGCTAATAACAGACCACATCACATTCACACAAATAGAGAGCACTTACCCACGTACACTAGCATAGAGCACACCCACGACACATGCACACACACAGACCTGACACATATCTCAGCCCCCATCGCACACACAAACCACCACAGGCACACATACACACAGCCAAATCATACACATACACAATGACCCCTCCCTCCCCCCCACACACTCGATACATACAAACACTTATAGAGCACGGCGTACACCACCACCATCGAACAGTACGATGGCCGAGCACAACATCACCCAATCTCCTCCTTCTCCCTTTCTTTCTTTGTGCAATTTCTCTCTCTCTCTCTCTCTCTCTCTCTCTCTCCTAGTGATGATTTGAGTTCTCTATCTCCCCCGATTTGGGTTTTGGCTGACCCTCACACTCTCAATCAAATTTTGGGTTTGATTTAGTATCTCTCAGTAGTTAGGTGTACAGATTTCCAACTAGGTGTGACACACGTATGAAATTTTTCATTTCCTAATTAATTGCATTTACATCCCCTTCGAATTCCTTTTTAATCACAATTAAGACCTATGGTTCATTTTCTAAACAATTAACCCTCTTTTACTCTTATTTATTTTATTTAACCCCAATTTACCCATAATCCTTTTCTTTACATCAAACTGATATTTTTCATTTCCTCTTTTTTTAGGATCGGGTTCTACAGTAACCACGACCTATGACTTATATAATCGATCATCAACCTCATCGCTAACTGTATCCTGGACTTGAGCACCCTGCCAACCATGAACCATACCCAAAGTACGATATAGATGCATATTTCTATACAAAGGAACAACCACAATGAGGAAGGATAGCAAAATCGATTCACAAGATTCACTTCTTGAAATCAAGGCAAGGATATAAAAATAGGAATGGAAACTTAGGAATATCAACTTCTGAAATTTGAAATTTCTATTTCCATTTCTTCGTTTGTTAGTCACTCATTGATCGTTATAATCATTTGTGACCTTGAGTAAGATCACTGTGTGGTCTTGGGATGGCTATTCAATGTCTAGAACATTTTAGAAATGTCCAGGGTTGCGTTAGGAAGGTTCGGGAGTGTTTCGAAGTTATTTCGAATCGTTTGCTGGAGGCTCATCCAGACCAGGGTTGGTCCCATTTGGACGAGGGATCAGTGGGTTTAGAGGAATGCTTCAGGAGGTCTCGTCCGGACTGGGTGTGACGCTTGTCCAGATGGTGGGTCTCTTGTCCGAACGGCGGTGGGTCTCGTACGGACGGTGGTGCCGAGATTGCATTTTTAAGTTGGGTTTTTCTCATTTTTGTTCGGCTCAACTAATTTCTCTCCCCCCTCTCACGAAAAACATTCCCCCCGACTCTCCCAGAACCCAATCTCTTCTTCCCTTCTCTCTTCTCTCCTCTCAAATCCATTCACCACTCAAGGAAATCGTCTTCCCGAATGTCGGAGAGCGTGAGGAGATCTACGTCGTGACGGTCTTGGATTGCGGTGATTCAAAGGATCCCTCACCTAGGGATTTCGTGGCTTGGAGTCTCCTGAAGGTTTTTTGGTGGGTAAATCTCTCTCTACTCCCTCATTTGTATGTGTGTGTGTGTGTATAGGTTGTATCTTTGTAGTCGTTTGCATCGATTTCATGTTTGTGACCTAGGGTTCATCTAGGTTCAAGAAATGTGTCTTGGGTGAGTTGTGGGTGAGTAGTGATGATTGTGATAGATGATTTTTAGGATGATTTGGGTGTAGTGTAAGACTTGCGATAGTGGTGGTGGCCTTTGGAGTTCACGGGCACCACATGTTCGACAAAATTCCCATTAGAGTTGTGTGTAGAGTTTTGGAGGATTTATGGTCTTGGGTTATTGTGAAGTTGGTAAGGATGAGTTGTGGAATGAATTTGGGTTGCGAGCATTATTGTCGGTTTCGTAGAAAATGTTAAACACTAAGTGTTCGATGAAATGTGTTTGTGAATCTTGAATCGTGTTTTGAAGAATTTATCCCTATTGGGTTATCGTAGGACTTGTGTGGATGTGTGGTTGGTCATGTTGAGTCCTTACACTTATCGTAGGTCCCGAGTTGAGTATTGTGGTGAATTTGGGTTGCGAGCCTCGTTATCAGTCCCATAGAGATTGCAAGGCGCTACACGTTCGATGTTTTTCACGCGGTGTATTGGATGGGAAATTGGGATAGCAATACCCATGGGCACGTCGAGGAGCAATTGGGCTATCGATATTTTTTTCCTTGTGGACATCGAGGAGCAATTGGGCTATCGATCCTACCTTGGAGACGTCGTTGTATCGTCATGTGGTTAGCCTTGGTTTTTCTTGGTGACTTGAGGAGATTTAATAATGAATGCAATGTATTCAATGAACGTCAACCATGAGGGATAAATCCCACGAGGATCACCTGTTCACAACCTTGAATCCATCACTTCTATTTCACCTAATTTAAGAATAGAGATCATGTGAGGAGATGATTGAATCGCGTATGAGGGTACCAACTTGGGAATTGGGAGGAGCAATTGGGCTATCCCATATGGTGTGTTGGATGGGCAATTGGGCTAGAAATACCCGTGGGTTCATCATTGTGCAATTGGGTTGACGATACCCTTCCCTTAGTGGACATCGCGGAGCAATTGGGCTAGCGATATTCACCTGTTATTTATATTAGTACCCATCCGGGTCTAGGATGTTGTAGCCCTACCCGCGTTATGATTGTTGCATGTGTGATCCCGTTGTGATCCTTCTCAAAAAGAAAAATTATTGATTGATAATTGAAATCCACCTCAACCTCCAAAATATTCCAAAGTTAAATAAGAATCAAATCCATAACAATGGTTTTGATGATTGGGGAACTTGGTGGTAGAACGACATTGTGGTCTTGGTGTTGTAGTTCCTTGAGTTCTTTTGATGAGTTTGGAGGTTGTCTCACTCTAGCGATTACATCAGTCTCATTGGGTTGCACTTTACCATTGGTTGATTATTGGTGTCTCACTTAGTTTTCACGGTTGGTCGCGTACATGCATTTGGGTTATTTTGAGGTTATGTCGCACTTGGCCTGAGTTGGGTTTTCTCTCCTTTGTTTCGTTTGTGTGTGGACATGTAGGCACGCACCCACAGGTGCATGCTTGGTAGTAGTTAGGGGTTTTCCTACTGAGCTATAGTTTGCTCAGACCCTCCTTTATCTCCTTTTTCCAGGACTTGTTTGTAGGGCTTGGATTAGTTGTGGACTTGAAGTTTGGCTTGCTATTGGACCCTTGGGAGCTTGCCACCTTGGTTTACGTTGTGCTCCTTTCTTTGTACTTTCTTTTTAGTTGTAATAGCCAATTGTACAATTATTCTTCTGGACTCTGTATTTATTTTATAGTCTCCTCTTGTATAATATGTTTGTAATGGTTACTTTATCTGATTGTACTTGGATAACAATAGATAACTCCATGTTTCCTTTTTATTACTATTTCAAAAAATGTGTTTGAAATGGCTTTTAAAATTATGGGGTGTTACAGTTGGTATCAGAGCTTTCGGTTTGAATACCTTTGGACTGTGGGAAGACACCTAGTCTCTATGGGTTCTCAGGGTCATTACATTCGACCATGATCATTCTTGTGTGTTTATAGATCACTTTTCTATCCTAGCATTATGTCTTATAGTTGGCCTGTATGTTCTGACTCCTTCCATGATTTTCAAGTTTTTTCACTCCATTGGAAGTTGAGTGTTGTTCCTTCTAACAAACCTAGTGGTTTGCAGGATTTGGGTATTCTCGTGCCTCTCTTTTTTGTGATTCGTGATGTGCCTTCTCTCCTTTCATTGATTTTTGAATTCCTTTTTGCTTAGAGAGTTGAATTTTTGATTGATGGTAGAATAGAAATCCTTGGAGCTTAGACTTCTTTTTAGTTCCATGTATGGATCCATGTGGTATCGTTGGAAATTTGACCTTTTGGTTTGTTCGAGTGTATGTCTTCCCCTTGCGTATCATGGAAAAATCTTGAGGTGTGTCAAGATTTTTTGGTTTTCTCATTAAGGGGCATGACTTGTTGGTCGATTTCCCACTCTTGGTCGAGTCACTCGCACTCGTTTCATGGTTGTGTAGACTTATTGAGGTCTTCGTTTGTTCGTTTGTGGGTTCAAGCAAGGTTCATCCGATGTTGTTCCTCATGTGATCTTGCATTGCATCCATTTTGGGGTTTTATTGCCCACTAGAGGATTTGGGGACCCTGTCAACGTTGTTTATCTTTCTTGTACCCATTCTAATATTCATGTTGACTGACTCTATCAATGTTCATGCGAGGTGGCTAGATGGCTTCCAGTAATATCTTGGACGTGTTGAAAGAGTTCCTTAGAATGAACCCTCCTTATTTCAGTGGTGAAGGCGATCCCATGGAAGAAGATCTTTGACTCGTTGAGGTTCATAAGATCCTTGACATGTGGGTATTGTCAAGGGTTTTATCCGTATTTCCCTCGCTACTTTTCAGTTTGTTGGAGAAGCAGATTTTTGGTGGGTTTAGTAGGGTGTGATGGACGATTGTTGGATGCCTATCCTTTTGGGGATGTATCGTGGAAGCAGTTCAAGTCTATATTGAATAAACAATATTTTCTGGATTCCTATTGTGAGATGTTGATGTCGTAGTTCAAGCAGTTGACTTGGGATGACATGACTGTCACCCAGTATGCTACCAGATTTAGGTCCTTGTCGTGATTTGTGCCCGAGTTGATCACTTCAGAGGATCTCATGTGTAGAAGGTTTGAATGAGGTTTGAATTGTTCGATCCGAACACTCGTTGAAGGGATACGATTTTAGAGTTTTGATGTCCTACTAGGAGGTGCCACAGTCATTGAAGCCAGTGTTGTTGAAGCACAGACAGTGCCAAAGCAAAAATCCAGTCGTCATCATCTCCATATTAGTGCAAGTTCATCTACATCCGGGAGTGTGGGCAAGAAGCGAGGTGGTGGTCAGACTAAATCTTCGTGCACTTGTTAGAGTATGAGTTGTTCTTTTTCATCCCGCAATCCAGGAGTTGCTTCCTCTTCTCCACTTGTGTGCTATAGGTGTCGTCAGTGGGGCCATGTTCGCGCTCAATGCCCATCGAGAACTTGTTATGCATACGGAGAAGGCAGCCATGTAGCGAAGGAGTGTTCTAAGTAGCAGAGCCTATAGAAGAACTTCTTGATCGGGTTTCCTTTAGGAGATGACTTGTGCTCTCTCTATGGATTTCGTGTTTTTGATTCCTTTGTTGAAATCCATGTACTTGTTGTTGTTGTTGTTGTTGAATTTCATTTAGAACTTGTTGCTCTTTCTTTTATGCCTTGGTTGGATTGTACTATGACTTGGATTGTATTCTCTTATGTATCATTGTTTCATTTTGGATGCTTCGTTTCTTTTGGCTTGATCGGTTTGAAGGAACTTGATCATTGTCGGAAATCTCTTTTCCTTCTCTTGTGTGGTTGTTCATTTGCGATCACACTTTGAAATTCGTGTGGTACATCCATCGTTGGTTGTTGAACCTTGGCAATGGAGGAAATTTAGATTTCCATCTTTCTTTGTCTTATCTATCTATCGCACTCGTACTGTTTGTTCGTCAACCGTAAGCAAGACGATGTTTGATCTAGAAAGCGATGTAGTTAGTTGATCGCGAGGAATTGGGTACAAATGCATATTGTTGTTTAGACTTGGCATAGGTTTGGTGATATGACATGTTGTTGGGCTTAGCACGTGCATATTTGGTGTATGGGTATGGGTACTTCCTTGATCGTGCGATGTATATTTGGCATGCTTGAATTGATTTGAGAAGAGCTACTGGTTGGGGCATCTCAAAACAAATCACCAATGTCATACGGCCATCTCACCAAGACTTGTGTTTGTTGTCGTGTATTGAGGCATATCTTATGCATACGTGTTTGGTTGGTTGCGAATGCTTGTGAGGTTGTGGCTTGGCATGTCGACGTATCCTTGGCGTGCCGGCATATCCTTGGCATGTCGGCGTATCCTTGGCGTGTCGGTGTATCCTTGGCATGTCGGCATGTCCCTGACGTGTCGGTATATCCTAGGTGTGCCAACATATTTATAGTAGGTCAATGTGTCCTTGCCATACCATTGTGTATTGGTCCTATCAATCTATCTATAGCGTAATTGTTGGCATGCGTATCTTGGAGTTGCTCATGCAATTCTCTCGTTTCTGGGTTAATCTGTGGAGTATTGGTGCGTATGCGCATTTATTGTAATCCATCGCATGTTTGTTGCGAGTTCTCATCTAGAATCCTATCATTCTCCTTACTAATTGATCGGTGTGTTGTCCTCTATTGAGTTAGAGTTGGAATCATAGCAGAAGTGTGTTGGAGTGTGGTTTCCTTCCGTGTTCTTGATCATTCGTCATTTCAATTTTCCTTTATCCTTACTTGAGCAAATTTTGAGGACGAAATTTTTGTAAGGAGGGTAGTTTGTCACACTCTGGAAAATTTAATGATCTTCCCTTCGTTCCAATAATTTGATAAATCGTTTTTTGAAATTTCTATTTCCATTTCCTCATTTGTTAATCACTCATTGATCATTATAATCGTTTATGACCTTGAGGAAGGTCACTACGTGGTCTTAGGATGGCTATTCGATGTCTAGAACATTTTAAAAATATTCGGGGTTGCGTCAGGAAGGTTCAAGAGTGTTTCAGAGTCATTTTGGGTCGTTTGATGGAGGCTCGTCTGGACCAGGGCTGGTCTTGTCTGGACGAGGGATCAGTGGGTTTGGAGGAATGCTTCAAGAGGTCTCGTCCGGACTAGGGGTGATGCATATCCGGACGGTGAGTCTTTTGTCTAGACGACAATGGATCTCATTCAGACGGCGGTACCGGGATTGTATTTTTAAGTTGGGTTTTTCTCATTTTTGTTTGGCCCAGCTCATTTCTCTCCCCCTCTTGCGAAAAACAGTCCCCCCACTCTCCCAAAACCCTATCTCTTCCTCCTTTCTCTCTTCTCTCCTCTCAAATCCATCCACCACTCAAGGAAATCATCTTCCCAAATGTCAGAGAGCGCGAGGAGATCTACGTTGTGATAGTCTTGGATTGTGGTGATTCGAAAGATCCCTCACCTAGGGATTTCGTGGCTTGGAGTCTCTCTGTAACGACCTAGAATTTTAAATATATTTTTTAGAATAAAATGTATTTTTTTAAATATTCAATGAAGGACGAGGTTCGATAGATGATAATCTAGTGATTTAGAGTGGTGAGGATCACCGGTACTGAGGTGGTAGGATTTTTGGTCGTTCCGACAATGGGCCGAGGGCGTTCGAGGCCCATTACGATCCCGATGTTTTCCGAGAATTGAAATTCAGTGTGCATGAAAGTTGTAGAGAATTTCGTTAGGAATGCAACGCAG
>NMUG010001663.1:0-17374 GCA_002855965.1 Monotropa hypopitys | reverse complement strand
GGCCATTCCATTGCCTTTCTTTTGGTTGTTTTTCCTACTGAAATTACTAATCCAAAAAAATAAAGAAAACTAAGAAGAAGAAGCTTGCTAAAATGCCAGCAGTGAATGTACACAAATCAACAGTGGTACCAGAAACAGGAACACAAACCTTGTGGAACCGTTGATGTTGCAGTTGGGGAAGATGAAGAAGACGTCCTTTCCCACCACTCATCAAGCCACTCACTAAACATTGTGTTTTTAGCTGCTTGCTTCCATGTATCCACCATTTTATTCTGCTCTTCCTGAGTAAGAGCAGATGTTACCCAGGGCAACATTGACTGGAGCACCTCCGCACCAGTAGTACCGATTATACGACCAACAATTTTGTCCTGCTCCTCCACAGAAAAATGCCTATCAAATAATGGCCAGAGCTCAAGTTCCTCGCGGAAAACATGCTGATCCAGTGTGACTCTTATGGATTTGCACATACCCTGAACCTTTGTAGCAAGCTCATTGTATTTTCTCATGCTGTCATCACCTTCGTATGAACCAAACGTTCTATATGAATCTCCAGTCTTATCCACAGTCTTCAATTTTTCATGAAGGTGAACAAGCTCAGAAAGTGCAGATGAAATATCCTCAAATAGTTCTTCTTCCTGCTTGTGGTCCAATGTGTAAGAGTGGCTAACATTATGAAGCATTTCTTTTGATTCTAGTGCTGGGAACACTATGTCATCCTCCGCATTACTATGTGCTCTATACAAGCCCCATAATAACCGAAATCTGCCACTAAACTGCCTGAGGAAAGATTCGTCACAATCGCCTAGTTTTCCAGATTCAACATCAAGATATTCCAAATCTTTGCGGATCGCTTTGTGAAATTTAAATATATTATCAATGGGTCGTGCCGTGCAGCCTACATGAGTCAGGTTTATATCTGTTTCACAGTTGAAAAGACTGGAGTTGAGGGAAAGAGCAGAAGGACCAAACGATAACGAACGTATAGATTTTGCAGGGGCTAGAGAATTCATTCCCAAATTATTGGTATTAACTCCTAACCCAGGAACACAACAAGACTGATTTCCGCAAAATACTTGTTGCTTATTTAGAGTTCCGGAAGGATAACATGTATCAATTTCTTCCCAGCAATTCAAATTTCCTCGCTTAACTGGCCTTCCGTGATCATTCGGGCGAACAAACGGAATATTTTCCTCCGTGGATAACGAGGTGCAAGGACAAGAGTGCTTCTTAATTTGTTCTGTGGTTTCACTCAATACTTTTGCAGGGCAACAACCAATAGCACTGGAAGACAAACAAACATCCCTTGGACGGCCTTTGCATGCCCAACCAGAAAAAAGAGTAACCAGTGCAATGTCCGATGGTGGAGCTGCATCAGATACGATGCATGCATAAGAACCACACAAAATGTCCTCTGTCTAATGACTGATCTATGATCTATTGTCAATAGGTAATGACGAATTTCAACAAAAAACAAAAGGAAACAAAATAGAACCTGCCAGATGCATATTGTGAAGAAAAGACCTGGATTCTTCTTCACCTAGTGATCCAACTAACCATGGTAAAACACACTCTATCAGCCTCAAAGGCATCACACATAAGCTTTGATACAGAAGTTCTCGCTGACGCCTAAGAGAAAAATGCCTCCGCGCAAGTGGAAGAACCTACAAAGGGAATTTGCTTAGCAGATGTCTTTTGTCCAAAAAAGTGGTACATAACTGCAAATTACAAGAAGTGCTTGTGCACTGGCACAGAGACAACACAAGTTCATATAACGCAGACCAACATTAAAGTGAAAAAATGAAAGAATACATGTCCCCAGCCCTAAGAAAGCTGAGCTTGTCTTCAGTTGCCACATATAACCATTAACTCTTACATTAACTTTAGGGAAAGAAAATAAAATCAATTATACATTACATACACAGTACACTCACCTGAACTTCCTCAATTTGGAAATGCTTCTGTATAGTGTCCATTATATGATCAGCATGTGAGCACAACTTCATATAAAATTCAGCAGACGACGAGTTGACGCCGGCACTTTCAATACTTTCTATCAAGCATCTGAACTTCTCAAATTCACTTTCTTCCTCTGCATGCTCCTGCGCGAAACAGAGTTCCGCATCTAAAGCTGGGAATATAACTTTGTCCTCAGCAATACTGCAGTCCCAGTGAAGAAAAAAGCTTGTCATACAAAATGGGAGGGGGAAATCACCACAAGAGAGCAACAAATTGCAATTATCTGAAATTTGTGTTATGTGCTATCGTAACTGTTTCATGGGCAAAATACATTCCAAAAACATCATGACTATTTCAAGGAATAGGCTAGGATTGGGATATTTCCAAATCTGGTGCTCAAGACATGTGCCCTAGGCTTCAAGAACCATCAAGTATGACATCTGCCAACTATTGAACCGCCTACAGATACCAATTGTTGTACTCAAAAATAAAATATCAGTGCCAGATAAGGAACATAAAATTGAAAAATACTAACACAAACACCACCTGTGAAATATACAAACTTCTGCAATAAATTGCAGCCTCTTATTGAACGCAGATAAATCAGAGAAATCTTCAGATAGCTGTATCCTCCTTGCTGCATCAGCTATATCTTTCAGTTCCCTTTTTATAGCCTTATGCCAGTGCAATATTTCATCTACTGGACAGGCCATAATGGATTCCTCAGGTTCACCATTTAGCTCCACATATTTTCTTTTGCCCATTCGGGAAGATTCACAGGCACAATGCGCTTTATCAGTTGAACTTATTAAGGTGCTAGTCTCAACATCTGCAGAACTTTGATGCTTAGAATCATCTACACAACAGTTGGTATTGTCTTTGGGTTTTGCCCCATCCATCCAGGTGAATATTACCTGAAGTACAAAAAAACGTAAGAAAGCAAACAAAACCTGACTAATATCAATTTGACATGCTTTCCAAGCATGTTGTTCAAGTCAAAGGGCACTCACCTGCTGAAGAAGTTTCTCTTCTGGTATAACTTTACTCAAGCACTTACGCATAACCTGACATTCATCAGAGGAAATAGAGGAAGAAAGCCATGGAAGGAACTCTTCCATCATACTTACAGGAATGCTGCACAGAAATTGCCACACTAACGATGCCTGCTCTTCAAATGAAAACTTCTCAATAAGCAAGGGGAAAACCTGTGAAATCCAAAGTCCACTATTAACTTAGCTGGGAACTTAGAATTATGTACCAATGATTTAATTCTAATGATGTGGAAGACGATAGACATGACAATATCCAATTCAGGGCTCTAGTGCATTGTTTTCTTCTTATTCCCCATTTTCCTGTAAACTTATTTTTTTGTTGGGTGGAGGTAACTCAACTAGCACCCCACACAAGAATCAACATTGGCTCAAAGACTTCCACTATATTTTCAAGAATCAACATTGGCTCAAAGGGCTTCAACTATATTTTTGGTTCAAACTTCAAACAGAAGACCATGATAATGAGGTGAAAAGAAAGACACCTGCTCCTCTTCCTTGGACATGTGCTGGCTAATAGATATTTGAAGGGCTCCAGTACAAGAAGCTAACTCTCTCCTAGAGCTTTCTCCTGTTTGCATATTCGAATTCAGCAACGCAAACAACTGATCAAAAAGAATACTTTCTCCCTCATGCTCAAGGGAGTAAGTTCGTGCCACATTCTTCACACGTATATCAAGAGCTGGAAAGATGACCTGTAATTCCAATCAACATAATACTTATAATTACCTTTTACCGTACGTTTCTCACCATTTAGGTTTTGATGGGTAGTATTTCTACCATTTGATGACTTAATGGTAGAAGAAAGAACTTAATTTACTTGCAAGGATACATATTTTCGGTCCAAAGATTGGTCAATCAAAGAATTAAACTCAAACTTGAGCAAATCACAAAGCAAGTTTTGAGAGAGCACTGTTGTTTTTAAGAATGAACTCAAAAACAGACTATTGTACAGACTGCAGGAAAAGTGCAATACCCATTCATTACTTATACCACCAATATCATGCAAAATATCTTGTTCCATGTATTAGTTCCTTAGTAGTTCCAGCTACATGTTCCAAGAAAGAAATTGCAATCTAATTTTCTCAAAATCTCGCAAGAAGAAGGACGCTGAGATAGTCTCCGCTAAAATCACTATTAGACAGATTTATACAAAAACTTCCCCAACCCAACCGTCCAGCTCAAAAAATCTTATCTTCCATTCCAGCTACACCAGTTACCCATAACTTTCCAAAATTAGAAATATCTCATCAACCTTCCAGGTATGATTCTATCAAAACAAAACATCCCCTAATCCTGAACTTCCCTTCAATCCTATTTTAATACTACACTTGGGCCTCTTTATGCTCCGAGATTTCTTTGAGACCCATACATTGTCTCATGTGGTGAATCCCTAAAAACAAGATTAATAGCAAAAATAAAAAATCTTAGGCTCCGTTTTCGATAGAGTGGAATTTCAAAGAAAGAGATATTCCTATCCGACGATAAAAGGTCAAATATAGGTTTACTAATCACATATGGAATCCGGCACTTGGTTTCAAAATTGTACGTAACTGATTTGGGATTACTATTTGATAAGAATCCTTTGAAATGTTTCTTGCTAAAAAGTGTAGTTAGACAGGTATCCCAAAAAATATATCATCAGCCTTTTATGCATCTTCCTCTTCTAATTTCACCAGCAACCTACAGCTAAAACCTCCTATGTATTTTTGTTGTTGAAATTGAAAATTAAATCCCTTAACCAAACAAAAAAAAGCATCTACCAACAACATCGGGCACATGAAATTTTTTAGAAATTCTTTTCAGAATGAAGGTCTGGGGATATAACAATTTTCACGTTTCCTCACAATTGCTAACCGGTCAGGCAGCATGCAAGGAGAAACACCAGGAAAGTGGAAAGCAATAAATTTACTAAATCGTCCATCAACAACCAGTGAAACACATTATGAGTATTTTTCCCTCAATTTACAACGCGCAAAACTTGATTGACTAAACTCAAACTCTATGTTATGATTCCCCTACTAGGGATTAAACGGAAACTAGAAAAGTCACTAAAAAACATTATAAACATCCGGCCACTAATTTAACCCAAAAAAAAAACATCCGGCCACTAACTTAACAAAAATAAAACATCCAGCCACTGAACACTTCTAGTAGTACCTCACAATTAAAACATGATAGGTGAAGATGAACACATTTACACGAAAGAAAATCAGTAATCAACATCATCAAAATAGAAATAAGTGAAAATTTCACAATCAGGTCTAGGGACTGCTAATTTTCGCAATTCCCAAACAACTGCAAAACCTATATTTTTTTTTTGAAGGATTGTACCTACCTCAGAATACTGAATACCAAAACTCTAGGAATAGGTGTGAAATCCAAATTGATCTAAATGATACGAAAAAAGTTAACTAAACACCACAAGAACAAAAGAACACGCAACGGAAAAATCACAATCAAGGTTTAAGGGTTTCAAAGAAATAAAAAATCGAAACTGTTGAAACCTACCTCATCCTCAGCATTGCAGTGGTGCTTATAGATTGAGCGGAGGAAGTGATACCTCTGCAACAGAGGATTCATGTCATCACTCTCCTGATTGTTGACAAAGGCCACGGCCGCACAGTGTAGACCGTTGAGCTCGGCCCGTATGGCTTTGTGAAAGAATAAGAAAATCAGAATCGGCGATCTTAGGGCAGAATTCTTCCCGCAACTAGGCTTGTTATTGTTGGACGACTGGCCGGATTGGTTCACAGGACCAGCCATTACCGTCAGGCCCCCACCATCCATGTGTTGAAGCCCCGTCAGTGGCGTCGCCATTTTATCTAGTGCCCAAAAAGGTGGATCAGATTGTCGATTACAGCTTCAGATTTCACCGCACCAAAACATTTCCGAATTCGCCAGATTTCGTCTCCATTGGATGTATGTGACCATTTTCTCTGTCTGTCCTCTCTATCTTTATCTCTCTCTACAGAATGGAAACATCCAACCGATTCTGCAAACCAAAATGTAGTACTATTGTGATATGGATGAGCTACGTCCTGCAGAATCTTAGTCGGCAAAAAGAAGTCGGTGAAATAATTATAATTGACATTCAGATCTACTCTAAAATATCAGTTTTAAATTTTAATTTATTAAAAAAATTAGATATCTACTGATCTAAAAAATGATGTAACCCACTATTGAAGGTGACCCACACCTCTCTCTCTTTTGTGATTTGTGTGTGCTCTCTTCCTCTCTTTCTCTGTCATTTTGTGTGTGTGCGAGTTTGACTGATTGTGTTTTGGTTGTGGTTTCATTAGTTGTGATGATTTTTTTTAGCCTCGGGGTTTCCAACTTTTTTGGGGGTTTGCTATGTGTTGGTTGCAGTTTCAATAGATGTGATGAGCTTCTCTGAGCCTCGGGTTTTTTTGGGTATTCCAGAACTTTCTTCTTCACTTAGAACTCACCGTTGAGATCTCTCTCTCCCCATGTTACTAAGTGTGATGAGGTTTTCTAAGCCTTTGTGTTTTTTTATTTGGGGGTTTTCCGATTTGTGCTCTCTATGTGTGTGTTCTGTGAGTGTGTTCTCTCTCCGTGTTTAGGGTTTCTGGGTTGGTTTTGGTAGTGGTTCTATTGGCTATGATGAGGTTTTTGTGAGCCTTGGTGTTCCGATTTGGGGGGTTTGCATGTGTGCATTCTCTCTCTTTCTCTTTCTCTCTCTCTCTCTCTCTCTCTCTCCGTGTGTGTGTGTGCATTCTCTCTCCCTCTCTCTCTCTCTCACTCTGTGTTTGTGTGATTTGGGGGTTGTTCATTTAGAGTTTCTGGGTTTGTGTGCGGGTGTTGGATGTGATGAGGTTTTCTGGGTGGTTCAATTGGTGTGGGTTTTGTTTTGGTGGTTCCGTTTTGGTTGCCTATGAGCCTTGGTCCGATGTGTGTGTAGGTTTCGGTTGTATGTGTGGGTTCCGGTTGTGTATGGGTAGTTTTTTTTTGTGTGTGGATTTTCGATTTTTCGTTCTCTGTGTGTGTTTTCATTTTTGTGATTTTGGCATTGGTGTTTCAATTTTGGTTTAGCTGTGTTGGTGCATAGACAACACAGCTTGGTGTTTTGATTTTTGACTTTGGGTTGTATTTGAATGTTTTTTTGGGGGGGGGGTCTGTATGTTGAGAGGCTCCAGATTGTATGAGTTTTGTTTTTTGGGTTGTTTGGCTGTTCCGAACATTTTTTGTTTCTAGGTTGTATAGTTGTTTTCGTTTATGGGTTGTATTGCTTCTGTGTTGTTTGACTGTTTTCGGTTGTACGTTCTGTGTTTTTTGCTTGGTTTTTGGTTTTTGTTTTCTTTACAATTTTTGATTTTGACTTTGATTTTTTTGTGGGATCTGTGTTTTGGCTGTTTGTGCGATCAGAAGCAAATCTCATGGCATGAAATATGTGTGAAAATATGTGTGAAATATAGAATGTGTACTGTGGAATATGTGTGTAAATTTGTCAACATCCAGTCATTCAACCAAAAGCAAATTTGTATCCATGCATTTTTGCCCCGACACTGGATTCTGCCCGTCACTGGATTCATCCCGACACTGGACTTATCTTGTCACTAGATTCTGCCCATCACTATGATCGTCCGGTTTCCAATTTTAGTCGCGTGAATTGAAATAAAAATTAGGCTGTGGTGATCGTTTGAATTTCTGTGATAACTGTGTGTTATGGCGGGGTAACTTAGTGTGTTTGTGAGGAATTTCACTCGTGACTTCTATTGTTGCCTCCACGGCGCGTGTTTCATTTTTACTAGAAAAATATGTATGTGAGCCCATTCAAAAAAATAATAATAATAATGTGCTTAAATAGCTCTACCTAATTTAAGGTTTATGTTTAGTACATGTTTAATGTTCTTTGCTTCTTTGTATTTGTAATTCTATATCTGTATTTTGAACATAAGGGTTTTTATATTTCAAATATGGGTAATACGTATTTCCAAATTTCAAACATTGGAAATATATATTTCCGGATTTCAAACATGAGATTTCCCTATTTTGATCATGGTTTTTTGTATTTCGAACATGGTCATACATATTTTCAGATTTTGTACACGGGTAATATGTTTTCCAGATTTCGAACATGGGATTTCTATATTTCGAACATGGGTAATACGTATTTCCATAATTTGTACACGGGTAATACATATTTCTATATTTCAAACATGTGATTTTATATTTCGAACATTGGTTTGTGTATTTCGAACATGGGTAATACATATTTCCAGATTTTGTACATGGGTAATGTCACGACCCATCCCAGAATACGATATATAAGGTCGCCCAATTACGGAATCATGACTAAAACACATCATCAACGTAACCCAAAAGATCTAAATGGATCACAATCTCACGCTGCAACTAAATATAACAGCGGAAGTACTAAATTAAATCCCAAAAAAACTTCAATGAACTGAAATAATAGTACCACAACGACCGATAACTTGGTCTAACAAAAAATCCATAAGTAATACCATAAATCTCACAACTAACAAAAGTAAATGTCTCAAACTAAACTGACATCTGCTGAACATAAATAACATAAAATAACCCATGAAGTCCCCAATCATTGAGTGTGTGGGCGGGGGAAAGGATTGAAGACAGACCTAACCTTTGACAATATGCAAAAAGTGGTTGTTCTCATAAAACCACTGAAACAGTGCTCCCCTATACCATCAAACATCGAGGAGCTAAAGGGACGTTTGTTGCAGAATCATACCCCCAAATCAAAGTCAAAAGACATCAGAAAAGGTAGACCCAAAAGCCCAAATTACTTTATGTGCACATTACCGTGCTTCCTTCATTCAGCATGACATCACCCATCTCTCTCTAACCATAATGCATGACGGTCTGGCTTGAAGTGTAACCTGCTAAGCATCCCGAGCTGGATATAGATTGTCAACACAAACAACAGCAAAAGATATCCAGGTGTGTCAGATACAACAATCAATATATGCAAGTTGACTTATAAAACTATCAAGTAATCATAGAAACTAAAAGGGGTTGTGTCTCGCCCCAATCTCAAGTACAATAATCAACAACAAAGCACATAAGGATGCAAGTCTCTAATGTAGCATACAAATCTCATACCCAAAGTACATCTTTCATCTTAATTATTTGACATGTCAATTATTCTTTCCGATGGTCCAAAAACCATCAAGCAAAGACGTCACACTTGCTAAGGACAAACCAATTAAGCCCTAACCCCATTCTCGGCTTAACAGTTTGTAATGACCCATAATTTAGAAATCACATTTCTGGAATTTAATTCGTCGTTCTAATCGATTAATAGATTTAGTATGGATTCTTTGGCTTGGATTGATGATTAGAATTAGGCGTTGAACCCCTTCTCGGTTCATACATATGGTTCGTATTTGGTTCAGAGTGTTTCGAGGAAGTTCCAAGAGAGTTTGGCTTAGAAATATCATAACAGGAGGAGTTTGCATCGGTGCAGGATCTTGCTGCACCGGTGCAGGATGTTTTCTGGGCTTTGCTTCGGTGCAATACCAATGCATAAAGCTCCTGTTGTTTTTGGAAAGGGTTGCATCGGTGCATGTTCTCGGTGCAGCGGTGCAGGTCCCTTTGCATCGGTGCACAACCCATGCAAAGTGCTTCGGTTTTGTTTTGAGTAAGGGTGCATCGGTGCAGCTAATGCTTGCACCGGTGTAGGTATGTCATTTGACCTGGATTTGGGGAGGTTGCACTGATGTAGGTTTTGTGTGCACCGGTGCAACTGCTGTTCTACAGACTTTCATTAAGGGTAGTTTTGTCATTTCAAGTAGGGGACTATATATATGATAGGTTGCACGATTTTGGGGTCTACCCCTTCATTTTGCCCTAGCTCTCTCTCTACCTACCTCCATTGATGGCTCTCTCTCCCTTCTCTCTATGATATCTCCCTCTTCCAAAGCTCCAATTTTTTTAATTATTATAAATATGTCCGAAAATATTTTATGAGAGTAAGAAAATTTAATCGGCCAAGTTAATATTTTTTTTGGGATTTTTCGGAATTAATTAAGTGTTTTAATCATTTGAAAACATAAATGATTTGTATAATTGTATTTTTTTATAAAAGGGTGGCACGCAAGGGTGGATAGTGGTTTACATAGAGGGCAATATGGTAAAGATACAAAAAAATTTGATTATGGTTATTTATAAGGAGGCTTTAGCCTTATTAGGTTATACAAACACTCTTTTGGTGGCTTTGGTGTGAGATTAGAGAGAATAGTTGGGGAAAATTGCTAAACACAAGTTTTAGATCAAGAAATTTTGAAGGAAATCCTACATAAGAGTTGTTCCTAACACCTTCAAGGTAATCTCTATGCTTTTGTTTTCTTAATTTCGTGCTTGATTAGTTGCAGATTAGTGATTTTTCACTAATTATAATTAGTCACTGTTTAAAGTGTTTTTCATTGAAAACTCTTGATTTTGAGGGATTAAAACTTGTTTTGAAAACCTAATCTTGGAGTATGTTTTGAGTATAGATATGATCTACACTTTGTAGTTTTGATTTTCTATGATTAGAGGCTTTTAGATCGAATTTTATTGAGTTTAATTAAGAAAATCTCGAAGTTGTTTAGCAGTTTTTAAGTCTCTGCCTTCTGCTGTGCGAACCAGTATACCGGGCGGTATGCCAGCTGCATACCGGCTACGTACTGGTTGGTTATTTCTGCCCAAAATCGAGTATTTTCGATCTGTCTTCTTATGGGACTTGTAGATCATAACTCGTAGAACATATTTCATGATAAAGATTCTGGAAATAACGTTATTAAAATAGTGAAATCGTAGTTGGAAAATATGCCTAAAAGTCTGAAATCTGTTCTGTTTTTGGGGTAACCGGCATGCCGGCCGATATGTCGGATCCATACCGGTTGCACACCGGTCAAGGCAAAAATGTGAAAAATCAAATGGTTGTTTCGTATTCGTGGGTTGGGATGCATATGGATCTGAAAATATATAGTTTCTGTAATATTTATGGTCAGATGTTATCTTCATACCGTGTGAAATATTTCGATTATGTTACTAATTGGTAACTTTGTTTTCAGGAGAGAATTCGAGGTGGTCAAATCCATCCTCATTAGAGAAACCCGTCTAAAAGTTATTTGTGAGTGTGCTAGTTACTCTAAGTTCTGTAGATTTTTAGTAGTTTCTGTTATTTGTTCTAGTTGTTTTTCTGTACTTAAAATCTAGAATCTTGCTAGTATTGTACGCGACACTTCTGTATGTTCTAGAGGCGTGATTAGTTCCCTGGAAAATCCTGATTTCTGACATTCTGATATAAACGGTTGTCTGATAATTTTAAAATCACAAAACAAATATGGTTCTGTAAAATACTCGGTTCCTTTATACCGTAATGGCTGGTGGAATGTTTCTGTGGTTCCTTTACGCCGTAATGGCTGGTGGAATGTTTCTGTGGTTCCTTTACGCCTTAATGGCTGGTGGAATGTGTTTTCTGGACATATTAATGTCATCTGCAAGTGGATCCCTTGCCCGTCTGTTCTGCGCGCTAAGTCTGATATACTAACATAACAAGTGAAACATATACACATATGTTAAAAGTCTATAGAAACGTACGCTAGGGTTCACACGTTACCCTCTGTACTTAGATTATTTTTCTGCCGTTCTCTGGTGTGCTCTGTTGATAGATCTTCTATTGTTATATTCAGCCTGCTTAGTATAACTTGTTCTGTTTTGTTACAGCTTTTAATATCTGCATCTGTTTCAGTTTATTTTTATATGAAGCAGTACTTCCAATATCTAACTGTAATACCCATGTTCTTAGAATTCGATTATAATTAATTAGAGTATTTTCGCATAAAATAATTACGGCGTTTTAATGATTTGGGTCTAATCTTTTAGGGGTTAGAGAGTTGAGAAAATCAAATAAGGTAGTGTAGAATATCTTGGAGAGTGTTGTGGTGAATGGGAAGTTTTGAGGTAGTAGAGAAATTTTGGTCCAGCCATTTTTCCCGAGGAACTGGTTATCGATAACCAGGGAGTATGGTTATCGATAACCGTATTGTGCAGTAGCCCAGTTAAAATCCCACAGCCTACGTTATCGATAACATGTTTGGTAGTTATCGATAACTGAGTGTTTGTTGTAGCCCAGCCAAAATCCCGCAGCCTATGTTATCGATAACATGTTTTGATGGGTTATCGATAACTGAGTGTTTGAGGTATTCCATCCAAAAATCCCGAGATGTAGGTTATCGATAATATGGTTTGGTAGGTTATCGATAACTAGGCACTTAAGGTGTTCAAGTCAAAATCCCGA
Source organism: Monotropa hypopitys (assembly GCA_002855965.1). Classification (NCBI taxonomy): domain Eukaryota; kingdom Viridiplantae; phylum Streptophyta; class Magnoliopsida; order Ericales; family Ericaceae; genus Monotropa; species Monotropa hypopitys. Next base: position 5,080 of record NMUG010001663.1, on the reverse strand, counting down.
GATGTAGGTTATCGATAACACGGTTTGGTAGGTTATCGATAACTAGGCACTTAAGGTGTTCCAGTCAAAATCCCGAGGTGTGGATTTTCGATAACATAGCTTGGTAGTTATCGATAACCGAGTGTTTAAGGTTTGTTATCGATAACATGGTTTGATAGTTATCGATAACCGGAAGTTTTTCTGTCCCGTCTTTATTTTCGAAAATCGGGTTATCGATAACCAGGTCTTGGTTATCGATAACCAGTCGACGCTGTGTAAAAATCCGAAAATCGTTTTTAAGAGGGCGTTTTTGTCTTTTTCGTACTAGATTGGTTCCTAAACACCCTAATTCGTATTAGGGTTGTACTTAAGAGGTTTTAGCCTCCACTTTGGGCATTCTAACCTAGAGAGAGGCTTAGAGAGAGGAAGAACCTCCATTGAAGGAAGCTTGAAGTTTGAAGGAGATTGGTGGATTTTGGTGCAAGGATTCCTCTTGTAGGCTTATACTCTTGGTAAGTCTCTTGACTTTTGGGTCTTATGTAATCTCTATCTCTCTATCTCCTCTTCTAATCCATGGGGTTTGAATATACATAAGTTTAAGGCTTATGTATATTCATGCTCATGTCCGGATCTATGGATTTCCATAAGAAAATACACATATCTTGGGTTTAATCTTAATGTTTTATGAATATAAATCTCTCTATCTCTCCTATGATCCTTGGGTTAGGTTTATGTATCACCTTCATATTTAGATATGCTAAATATGGCCACCGGATGTATAGATTTTCTAAGAAAGGATATATGATTTATGGTTTGGTTGTGGGTGTAAGGAGGATTTTCACTTGTATAGGCTTATGGATGAAAATTGGTTAAAGAGCCTTAGGATGTGATAATTCTTGTCATTCCGTAGTAAAGATTTTTATGGGAATACACATATGTTCACGTACATGTTTAACCTAGTTTAGATATGATGAACACTTAATGGTTTTCTAGTGAGGATTGAATGTGGTGAAAAAGGATAACAATGGATGTGTAACCATTTTATGTTATTGTCAAGCTTATGATTTAATGTATGTTCCTTGTCAATTTTTATGGATATTGTGGACTGAAATTTTAGTTTGTTTTCGACAGGGGACCTCGTGGAGAATCTTGATGCCTTGAACAAAGGCAAGGAGAAATTTGGCTAAGTGGTATCGGTGAGTGTAGGAATGTAGCATCTCGATAACTTTAGATGCTTGTGCTCTTTTATTTTATAGTAATTGCACAAAAAATCATGGGAAGTTGCATGGCATGTGGCATATGTTTATCATGTGCATATTTGAGAGAAATTTTAATTTATAGCAAAGGTTTTTGAAGTAATGTTTGAGAAAGAAGTTTTAATAAAACTATAGCCTATGAGCATGTTTTGTGAAAGAGATTTGGAAAGAAAATTATACTATATGTATACGAGATATGACGGAAGAGAATTGGTGCCTATATGGCCATGGGGGATACCCCTTAACATTTTGAAGTAGGGCTGCAGTTCGGTGACATGTTCATGTCGAGGTCGGGCTGTGGTTCGACGACATGATGAAATGGGGCTGCGGTTCCATGAGATAGTGTACGGGGTGCACGAACTATTGCATATAGCAATAGCTATTTTGGAAGAAAAAGGACATGAGTAGTCCACTATTTTTGAAAAAAAGGGGGCTGCGGTCCAGGATGATATTATGTATGAAAGGCTTTGAAAAATGTGAAAGTTGAGAAGGTTTGGCATCATGCATGGCATTGCATCTTTCCTAGTTTTGGAACACTGTTATTTCTAAAGTTAAATCGTGCTCTTACTTGCCTTTCATCTAGAACTTGCGATGCATATGTTCACACTCTGTTTCCTTGTTTTTACTTAGAAATAGGTATTCAGTGATAGCGGTCCACTACGAGGCTAGAGAGCAGTGTTTCCAGGAAGAAGACTTGGTCTGGTAGTGTGCTTGATGACAGTAACTGGTTTTTGACAGCTTCACCTACTTTGTTTCAGTTGGATATGTAGTATTTGGGAATTTGTTTCCTTAATAAACATTGTTTTTCATTCGTACTTCTAGTTGTTGAAGCACCGTGGAACTTAATGATTTAGCGGTTTATTTATGGTTGGGTTATACTCGTTTCATGAACTCGATAAGAATGTTTTGAGGTATTTTAATTAAGAAAAATTTTATTCCACATTTTTAATTGTTCTTGAGGTTTGGGATGTTACACTAACACATTCCTGCACTTTGTATATGTATGGGTATTGGTCGAAGTGCAGATTCTGATTAGCTGAGCAGTCTGGTCCACTACTTGGGAGATTAGCAGGAGGAGTTCTGTAGCTGCGCAGTCTGTTATTTAGTTGTTCTGTCTTTTACTTTTGGTTGCACTATAGTTGTTAGCAGAGTTTGTTTCTATTTTGTTCTCTCGTTAATTACTTCAGTTTATTTGAGACTTGGTCAGCATGTTTGCTGAGTTTTTATTATCTGTCAGCCAGTACTTTGGATATTTTGCAGTTTTATTTAATTAATGATGCATTTTCATTTAGAATATCTGTCTATTTCTGTCTCTATCTCTGTATATCTGTCTCTTCTGTTTCTGTTTTTAGTAACATTGCCGGGTCCGCTGGATCATTAAATTGGTTCTCGCGGGACGGGGCGTTACAGCTTGGTATCAGAGCATAGGTTTAGAGATTCTCGGAGTATGGATGGCTAGAGTAGAGAATTGTGTGCGATCAATGATTACCCTTAGGTCTGATTAGAAGATCGCCTAGCTAACATATCTTCTCGTCATAAGTTTGGGCGAATCAGCGATTATGCATGGTTACTCTTAGGAATTTCTGTAGAGTCGTAGTGGACCATAGGATGTTAGTGTGTCGTATGCATTCATGGACTAACGCTAACGGTTTATTTAACAATTGTTTGTGATGGTTGTCTGTGATTAAAGTTCAGGAAAGATATTATGGATCATCGGTCAGAGGGACAGTCCAGTGCTGGAGAGGTAAATCAGCCACAGGTTCCGGGAGCACCGAGAGCAGAGGGGGACATAGATCGTCTCGTTGCAGCCCTGACCAACTATGCCAATCATCAAGCAGCAGAGATAGGGGGACCGGGTGCATTGTATGAAAAGTTCAAAAGATTACATCCGATAGAGTTTGAGGGTACTACTGACCCGAGTGTGGAGGAGGCATGGCTGAAGGGAATACAGAGAGTCTTCAAGATTTTGGAAGTGACGGATGAGCAGAAAGTGAAGTTAGCTTCTTTCAGTCTAGCAGGAGAAGCTTTGATCTGGTGGGAGAATTTCACCCGTTTGAGGACGGCACCGCTACCAGGAGTTGTGCATGAGGTCAGGGAAGTCATTACTTGGGATCTTTTTATTCGAGAGTTTTATGCACAGTACTACCCAGAGAGCTACCAGCTGGAAAGGGAGGAAGAGTTTGTCACGTTCAAGCAAGGTAGTCAGACAGTGACCGATTATGAGGTGAGGTTTGCTTTCTTGTCTCATTATGCAACCGATCTGGTGAATACAAATGAAAAGAGGTGCAGGCGGTTCAAGAATGGTTTGATACCACCAATTGCTACCAGGTAGACGAAGTACCGAGAGACTTCTTATGCGGATCTGGTGGAGACAACAAAAAAATGGAGAAGGACATTGATGAGTTGAGGGTTTACCGGGAAAATGTGAAAAGAAGCAAATGAAATTTTTCGGGAAAAGGAGGAAGTAGTGATTCAAGAAGTGTGGAGGTCAGATCTCAAGGTAGAAAAACTCAGGGTAGTCAGAGGCCGAGCGAATCAATTGCTGCCAGCAAACAAAGTGGTTTCAGCCAGGGAAGTGTCCGAAGTCCATCTACTGCCAGGTGTTGTTACAGATGTGGATCAGTTGATCATTTGGTGAAAGATTGCCCGAAGGAAGATCAAAGGAATGTGAGGTGTTTTGGGTGCGGCGAGTATGGTCACATCAGACCACAGTGTCCGAAGGGGAATTTGTCAATAGCTGGAACAACATCAAAGGAGGAATTTAGAGCACCGGGAAGAGTTTTCTCGTTGGTTCAACAACGTGCTACAAATGAAGACTCGCCAGGTATCTGAAAAATTTATTTCGTATGATTATTTACAATACCGTGCTTAGATTGTTAAAATAACTTATGAAATAGGAATGCGAGGAGGTGTGCGCTTTTATGCGAGTGACCTCGATTTCGAGGACAAAATCTTTTTAAGTAGGGGAGAGTTGTAACACCCGTCTCAGATAAAATTATATTTTTAATTATTAAAAATATGTCCGAAAATATTTTATGAGAGTAAGAAAATTTAATCGGCCAAGTTAGTGTTTTTTTGGGATTTTTCGGAATTAATTAAGTGTTTTAATCATTTGAAAACATAAATGATTTGTATAATTGTATTTTTTTATAAAGGGGTGGCACGCAAGGGTGGATAGTGGTTTACATAGAGGGCAATATGGTAAAGATACAAGAAACTCTGATTAGGGTTATTTATAAGGAGGTTTTAGCCTCATTAGGTTATACAAACACTCTTGTGGTGGCTTTGGTGTGAGATTAGAGAGAATAGTTGGGGAAAATTGCTAAACACAAGTTTTAGATCAAGGAATTTTGAAGGAAATCCTACATAAGAGTTGTTCCTAACACCTTCAAGGTAATCTCTATGCTTTTGTTTTCTTAATTTCGTGCTTGATTAGTTGCAGATTAGTGATTTTTCACTAATTATAATTAGTCATTGTTTCAAGTGTTTTTCATTGAAAACTCTTGATTTTGAGGGATGAAAACTTGTTTTGAAAACCTAATCTTGGAGTATGTTTTGAGTATAGATATGATCTACACTTTGTAGTTTTGATTTTCTCTGATTAGAGGCTTTTAGATCGAATTTTATTGAGTTTAATTAAGAAAATCTCGAAATTGTTTAGCAGTTTTTAAGTCTCCTCCTTCTGCTGTGCGAACCGGTATACCGACCGGTATACCGGGCAGTATGCCGGCTGCGTACCGGTTGGTTATTTCTGCCCAAAATCGAGTATTTTAGATTTGTTTTCTTATGGGACTTGTAGATCATAACTCGTAGAACATATTTCATGATAAAGATTCTGGAAATAA
>NMUG010001662.1:0-17376 GCA_002855965.1 Monotropa hypopitys | reverse complement strand
GTGTTGTCTCCATCCAGACTTCGAGGAATTTCTTACGCGAATAGCAAACCCCTCTTGACGTCCATATTGTATGTAGTGGTTTTTTGCATCATCAATTGTAGAGAAAGTCATGCCAACGTATGGTTTGACAACAATATCAGAAAACGATCCCTCCTCTACAACCATCTTCACACTGCATTGAAAATGGACATGACAATTAATTGTAGTGAACAAAAAATCACGTTATATAATAGTGGACAGTACATTAGTTGAAATTTTTTTAAAAAAAATGAACTTCAGTACATCCAATGCAACCATTTTAACACTGCACTAAAAATGGACAATTTTATGAAGTGTACAAATAAATCACACGCATTCAAAAATAAACAGTTGTTGAAATTTACCTATTTGTAATAGCTGAGTTGGGTATTTTCTAGCAGGGGTAAGGGCGCAAGTGGAGGCCGTGGCATAGGTGGGGATGGCTGTGGCGTCGCAGGAGGTGGGGGCTGAGTCGCTGGATGATGGCATCGCAGGGGTGGGTTACACATGTGGGAGTCGTCGCAGGTGGGAGTCATCGCAGGTGGTAGCCGTCGCAGGTGGGAGGCTACGCAGGTGGAGGGTGGGTGTAGCAGGTGGAGGGTGGGTGTCGCAAGGTTGGGATTGAGAAGGCGCAGGTTAGGGTTATACAGGGGGATCGGGGAGAGAGAAGGGTGGGATTGATCGGGGAGAGATAAGGGCCAAGGCCATCTGGACACTTAAGTGATTTAATCACAGCCTTTGATTCATTTAATTTCAAGGGCTGTGATTTGCGGTGAGATATTGGTCAAAATAACTGGTTCACGGATCCGCTCCCTTAATTGTTATATTAAATAATAATTAATTCTCTTAATAAATAAATAGCCGCCTAGGCCCCGCCTAGATCTCCGTCTAGGCCCTGCCTAGGCCCCTAGGTGCTAGGCCCCCCTCGACCGCCCGCCTACCGCCTTTTAGAACATTGGTACCTTGTAGAAGCATAAGAAGGTCACCGAGAGGAGCCGTAGAGGGAAGGCTCCATAGAAGAAATGTTTTTAGTACCAATTTGAACTATTCATGTCATTCACGGTATGGTAGAACGAGTGTCATAAAATTATGCCCACGCACAAAGGAGGAGGGAAGTATATTCTCACCATATTCTTCAGTTCAGGAAAAAGCGTGTAAGGGAAAGTGAAGTAGAGAAGATTTCTTTTTCATGTGATGATCTCGTCAGAGTGCAAGTCCCATACAATGATGCATTGATCATCACTCTAGAGATTTCCAGATATGATACAGAAAGAATTTTGGTTGATCAAGGTAGTTCAAAGGAGATTATATACTATGATGCATTCAAGAAAATGGGCCTGACGGAAGCAAATTTGCAAGAAGCCAAAATTCCTTTGATTGGATTCAGTCAAGAACCTGTATGACCCCTTGGATTGGTGGTTTTACCAATCCGCGTTGGAAAGGTGACGCTGAACATAGAGTTCTTGGTTGTGGATGTCCCTTCAGTGTACAATGCAACTGTTGGCCAAACATGGATGTACAAGATGGGAGCAATCCCGTCTACTTATCATCAAGTGCTTAAATTCTCTGGTCCTAAGGGAATTGAATGCATTGAAGGGAATCAAGCAGAAGCTAAAAGTTGTTTTGCGGCTTCTTTGAAAACAAAGCAATGAATAGAGCAAATAAAGTCCATAGAAGTTCCAGATTAACCAGTTCTTAAGGATGTTTGGAAGAATCCAGAAGACAGAGGGGTGAAAAAGTTGAAGAAAGTTCTTGCTCACCCAATGGATAAGGAGTGTTATTTTCTAATTAGAGAGGAATTGCCCGAGAAGGATGAAAAGGATTTGATCCAAGTCTTGATGAATCACATAGATGTATTTTCATGGACTCCTTAGGAAATGTCTGGCATAGATCCAGAGGTTATCTTCCATCATTTAAATGTCAATCCAAGTCATAAGTCGGTTTTACAGAAAAGAGGGAGATCTTCAGTGCAGCATACAGAGGCAGTGATCGAAGACGTGGACAATCTATTAAAAGAAAGGGCAATTCGGGAAGTGTATTATCCTGATTGGTTAGCTAATATTATAGTGGTCAAGAAAAAGAATAAAAAATAGATAGTCTATGTGGACTTCACAGATCTAAACAAAGCTTGCCCAAAGGACAGTTTTTCTTTGCCAAAGATAGATCAGTTGGGATATGCAATGACTAGATTCTAGAGAATGAGTTTTCTTTATGCTTATAGAGGATACCATCAAATCTCCATGTATGATCCAGATCAAGAAAAGACGTCATTTATCACTCCTGTGTGTCTTTTTTTACTACAAAGTCATGCCATTTGTTTTGAGAAATGTTGGGGCAATTTATCAGAGGTTGGCTACCAAGATGTTCAAAGATATGATTAGAAAGAATTTTGAGGTTTATATTTATAATATGGTAATCAAGTCCAAAGAATCAGAGTCTCATTTGACAGATCTATACCAGGCATTTGATGTACTTAGAAATTTTAAATTGAAACTAAATGCTTCAAAATGTGCTTTTGGTGTCAGTTCAAGAAAGTTTCTTGGTCACTTAGTGACTAGAATAGGAATTGAAGTCCACCCAGATCAGATTGTGGCCTTGCAAAATCTTCAAAGTCCCTAGAAGGACTAAGGAGGTGCAAAGCAGATCATTAGATAGGTATAGATCATTTTTCTAGTTATTGAAGAAGCAGGTAACGTATAATTGGACAGAGGAATGCTAGAAGGCATTTCAAGAGTTGAAGAAATATTTATCCAGTCCTCCATTAATGGTTACGCTAAAGCCTGAGGATATACTCAAAGTCTATCTTATAGTGTCAGAGCATGCCATCAGTGCAGTCTTGATCAAAGAGGAGGAAGTCGAGCAAAAAGTAGCATACTACGTCAACAAAACCCTTCTCGATGTTGAAACAAGGTACCTGCCATTGGAGAAGCTACTCTTGGCCTTGATGGTAGCCTCAAGAAAACTGAAGCACTATTTTGCTGGCTCATACCATTGAGGTCCCAATCACTTATCCCTTAAAAGTGTATTAAAAAGGCAGATTTTTCGGGAAGAGTGGCGGTCTGGTCTATTGAGCTTGGAGAGTTTTACATTTGCTTTATCCCATGCACAACCATCAAAGGTCAAGTTTTAGCTGATTTTGTAGCAGAATTGTCTCCCGTCAGCTATCTCAGCCAGCAATCACAAAAATTTGATCCATTTCTACCAATACCAATTCTAGAACTAGCAGAAGAAGTAGAACAACCAACAACAAACCAATCAGTAACAGAACTAGAAGAAGAAGAAGACACTTCCCAACAATGGAAACTTTTTGTAGATGGATCTGCTTGTAATAAAGGATCAAGTGTAGGAGTAGTTTTATTTTCATCGTATAGTTTAGCCTTAGGGCAGTCGATTCATTTGGCTTTTAATGCATCAAATAATATTGTAGAGTATGAAGCTTTGCTTGCATGATTTACTAATGTGCATCAGTGCAGAGCCTATGATTTACTCATCCATTATGATAGCCAATTGGTGGTAAATCAATTATCTGGAGAGTATGCTACTCGAGATGACCGAATGGATTCTCATACTAAGAAAGTTAAAAAAGCCTTAGTCCATTTTAAGAAAATAAGAATTGTGCAGATCACGTCAAAATAGAACAGCCATGCAGATGCATTCTCCTGTTTAGTATCTTCAATACCCATAGAGCTCCGCTGAACAGTCAGTATAGAATCCCTTCTACAGTCGATCATAGAGATGTAGAGTTTAGAATAAAGAATGGATCTTGATCTCGGAGCCAGTTATATGGATCCTATTGTCTCTTTCATCAAGCACAAGACTTTGCCAAAAGACAAGAAAGAAGCCCACAAGTTATGACTCAAAACCACCAGATTCTGGCTCTCTCCAAGCCAAGAGTTGTACTGAAAATCTTTCATCGAACCCTATCTCAGGTGTATGCATCCAAATCTGGTTCAAAAATTTCTTTATGAAATTCATGAAGAAGTGTGTGGCATCTATGTTGGTGGCCACTCACTAGCACACCATGCAATTTCACAAGGGTACTGGTTGCCTTACATACAAGAAGACACAAAGGTGTATGTCCAGAATTGCGATAAGTGTCAAAGATTTTCTCCCATCATTCATGTGCCTCCTGTAGACTTGGCCCCATTAACCAGTCCATAGCCATTTTCTCAATGGGGGCCAGATATAATAGGACCAATGCCAACAATTAAGAACATTAAGAAATATTTGCTGGTTAGAATGTACTATTTTACAAAATGGATAGAAGCTGAACCATTGGCGAAGATTACAAAGCATAATGTGGAGAAATTTATTTAGAAGAACATAATCACCCGGTTTGGCATTCCCTATGCATTGGTGACTAATAATGGAACCCAATTTCAAGACAAATTCAAAGCATTTTTTGTGAGTTACAAGATCAAAAACTTTTATGCATCAGTTGGATATCCACAAAGCAATGGGAAAGCTGAAGAATCAAATAAAACAATTCTAGACAGAATCAAGAAAAGATTGGAGAAAGACAAATTCAGATGGGTGGACGAGTTATCAATTGTTTCATGGGCTTACCGCACAACACCAAGGAGGTCTATTGGCAAAACCCTATTTTTCTAGCTTATGGGGTGAATGCAGTAATACCTCTTGAGGTGGGAATTCCAACAATCTAAACAGAAATTGTAAAGCAAGGGGGAAATGATGTGGTTCTAGCAATGTAGATGAACTTGGTAGAAGAAAAGTGATAAAGAGCATTTGTGAAGCTAGAGGCATATCAAGCTCAACTGTCCAGATACTACAACAAGAAGGTACAACACAGGGACGTCAAAATTGGAGATTTGGTACTAAGAAAGGTGCTCGGCAATACCAAAGATCCAACAGAAGGAAAGCTTGGTCCAAATTGGGAAGGCTGATACAAAGTGCTCGGCAAGGCTAGACAATGGGCTTACAGACTAATAGATTTGGAAGGCAGGGCAGTGCCACGCACATAGAACACTTCTAATTTGTGCAAGTATTTTGAGTGATTATATAAATTATCCAAAATCAATGAAACATTTTTAACTTATCCAACTGAATGAGTCAAATTAATTGCATGAAATCAAAGTGTACACTTTCCTTCCATGCAAGGGGGCAATGATGATGATGATTGTCACACTCCGGAAAATTTATAAGATTTTCGTACGATTTTCCTATATTTCCTATATTTTGGTAAATTTCCCTTTGAAATAATTCATATTTTATTGTAATTCGAGCCTTCCCGAGGCTTGCTTTTAGATTACGTGAGGTTTGGCATGCTCGGGAAAGGATTTGAAAGTGTTGGTGGATGTTCGGGTGTTTGCCACGTCCGTTTGGCAAACACATTACAATATGTCATTTTTTCCTTTTTCTCCCCTTATTTTGATATGTATACCCCCCCGTTCCTCAACCTGCATTTTGATATGCAGATGAACTAGTGGCCATGAATTTTGTCAACATTTCGATATGCAGAGGGGCTGCATATTGAAATACATGTCCACTAGTCACCTCCCGCTTGAATGCATTTTGATAGACACCTAGGGTGTATATTGAAATGTAGGTCTGCTTCCCTGTCGAGTGAGTGCATTTCGATATGCACATATGATGTGTATCGATATGCAAGTCCACTGCCCAGTCCTTTGATCATATTTCGATATACACCTGGGGTGTATATCAAAATGTATGCATTCTGTCTGCAATCCTTTAGTGCATTTGGATATGCACATGAGGTGCATATAGATATGCAGTCTAGTTTTGTTCTCTCATACAGCCAACATATCGATATACACCTAAGTGTATATCGATATGCAGCCTAGTAATGAAAATTTTGGAAATCGAGTTTGGGGTGTTAAATGTCTATATTCTTCTCAACCCTAAACGTATCAACACATTTAAACACAAACACATACAGCCGCTGTGAGACCCGTATCTTTAATTAATTTTTTAAAAAGATAATTAAAATGATAAAAAAAATAAGATTCGAGGGATAAATTCCAAAATTTTGGATTAATTGAGATTGTTAAGCGAATAATTTCAGTTACGAGATTTTAAATTAAATTAAACTAGATGCATGCCAAATTCAATTTTTAAAGAGACGAGGAGTTATTAAATGTTTTAAATTTGCGATCAAAAATTTAAATTTTGTGGAATCGAATTCGATTGGTTGAAAAATATTAATTTAGAAACTTTTAAAATTTACTAAAACAAAGTTGGGATCAAATTGTAAAGTTATTTAATTTAAAGGGGTGAAATGTAATTAAACTAAAGAAATTAAAAAAATAGAAAATTGATTCAGGGGCCACCACCCCCCCCCCCAAAAAAAAATCATTTTGTATGAAAAAAATAATCGGGGGAAGGGGAGGAAGAGAGAAGGTAAGAGGGAGGGTCGGCGATGGGCCGACGATGGTGGCGAGGTCGACATCGAACAATTTTGAATTGAATAATAGCGGAAAAGCGTGAAGTAACCCAGAGAGTGCATCGCTAAAGAAAAATACCCACGACAGTTCATTAAATTAATTTTTGGAGATACAACAAGAGAGGCCCTTGGCTGATACAAGAGATAATCAAAAACTGAGATAAAAACTTCATATGCTCCTACTCTTGCTCCTCAAAACCTGAAAAGAGTTTTAGAAAAACTCGTAAGCTATAAGCTAGAGTGAATTCAGTACATGCCCAAATTACAAGTTTCATGGACAACCAAGGTCATTTCCTGCATGTAAAACATTTCAGATAATCATAATACGAGTGGCTCAATAGCCTCAAGAGTAGTATCATTGACCCATTCTGGTCATGTCAGATTTTCAGCATCTTTCACGCATGAACCTGCAATAAATGCATATTGATTGCTTTGGGTATTCCACCCAAAATGTATTACTGTCAACCAGTCCATCAAGCAAACCAATTACAGCCTCCACGGTACCAAAACAAGGGGAGTTACCCCATAATTTGCAAAGTGGCATGATATCATCCAATGACCATCTGGTTTTGTCCCAACCTTATAGCATGTCTATGTATGCATGGCATCTGACTCCGCCCCCAGCATCCGGGCTCTTATCCGTTTACGACCGTATTCTGTGGCCATGTCATGTCCGTTCTGAATATCTCATAAAGCATTTTCCACATTTTGCTTGTCCATGTACAAAAGAGTTTTCACAAGCTTTCCTTTGTTATTTGCAAAGAGGGTAACATAGTATGTTTTTCGGGCTCAATAGCCATAATAGTAATTTCATAAAATGAGTAAGCAAGTGAGGAAAAATATGATTAAATAGGGCATGTAAAGATTCACCTACTTTTCTTGGGTTGATTTCTTTGGACTTATCACTTCAAATCTGTCATTAAACATAAAGGAAAAACACTAAGCTTCTGCCGAATACTAAGGCTGCTGCCAAGCTAAACTGGCCGCGCTGAGCTGCCGGCCTAAAGGAGGCCAGACTGCTCTAGCCGACTGGCCAAGCTCTGGAAAAGACAAGTGACCGAAGGCCTTCTATCCGTAGGGTAGTGGCCGGTCTGGGAGTTGATTAAAACAATTTATTTGCCAAGGTTCTAGAGTCTTCTGTACCAAAGGGTCCTAATGCCGAGCTAAGGCTCTGCTGCGCAAAAGCTCTGTGGAGCTGATCAAAACACTCCTGGACAGAAGCTTTGCCGAACAGAGGCTCTGCCAGGCAAGAGCTTTGTCGAGCCGAAGTAAGATCAGTCGGAGGGTCAATAGGGGGTTGCTGGACTGTCGAGCTAAGGAAAGGAGTCCGGGTTACTTCGGTAAAGCCAAGGGAAGGCTTACCGAACAGGAGTTAACGCGGCCAAGTCTTTTGATGGACTTGCCGAACCAAGGTAGGAATAAAATATGAAGAAACATGGCCAGAGGGCTAAGGGATTACCTGAGATCACAGGCTGATCTTCCTAGCTCCTGCCGAACTGAGCGCTTCGGGGAAACTGATTTGGAGAGGGTTTCTGCTGGTTTTCCGAACAGTTGACCGAGCTAAGGATGGAAGGAGCTTCCGGTGGAACAGATGGCCCGGAGGACTGTGGAAGGCTGCTGAGGCTTAGAAAAGAGTTCTAAGTGTTCGGCCAAGGGTTTGCCGGGCACCTACACTTCGGGAAAATGGTTTCTCTCTATCTCTCTAGAGCTTTGAATGCAAGCAGGAGTTGGTGTGAAAATTGAACGCTTGGGGGTCTTATTTATACACAACAGAGGCCTTGGGTTATTAAATGCTAGGATTGACCTCTCCTAAGGCCTGCCGAGCTGCATACATGCAGAGTTGCATGCATGCCGACTGCTCTGAGGGTCTGACTACCTCGGATGCTCCAAAAGCAAAAGGTATTTTAGGATGAGCTATCCCATTCGTCTAACTGTTGTGGCATACAGTCAGTACTTCAGGTCTGCCAGATTGCTGATTGGACGCGCTCTGGCCGAGGTGGGTCGGTGCTTGACCTACACAAACTTAATTGTGTAAATTAATCTAGAAAATGTGGAAGATGAAGAACAAAACAGAAAATGGAATGAATCACCCAAGTGTAAGTGGTTTAGAACTTAAGTGTGTCACTCAAGCATAATAACTGGTAAGAACCAGGTCATTTCTCCATAGGGAAATATGGTTTGTAATTGATTATGAGTTCCAGTCAGTACTTAATTAAATGAACTATGGTATGGATCTGAAATTGTGAATTGAGATACCCAGGTGCGATGACAGAGATGAAAAGAATAATTTCAATAAAATGGAATCCGATCCTCAGAATTAGTGAGATCAAAGATCCACACACACTATCTCTCAAATTATAATTTACACAGATTTTACCCAACTAACATTAGGATAAAACCCGGAGAGTATTATCTTGAAATCCAAATTTGATAAACTCAAAGAATAACCACCTAACATTAGGTTACTCTTCGGAAGATGTTAATATTAAACCCATTTACAAGAAAGGGGACATAATAATGGAACAGACCCACTAATCAATTCGGTTCAATTTAGACCAAGTCATGATTCAAGCATTGAATATGCCAATCACTTGGATTGTCAATAATCAATCAAGAATATACTCAACTCTAAATGATTTCAAACATGTAGAACCATGCACCATTCCATCTCAATCATTGAATTCTGAATTCAATTGGGAATTAGGTGAATTAGATCTCTAGATCCCTCAAATCCTTTAGATCGAATTCCTTAAACTAATGATTCATAAACGACACAGTAAATCGATGGAAATTTGGAGATTCAAGGAAGAACAAGAACATTGAATTAACAATTAAACTATCTCGAAGTAAAACTGAAATGAGATTAACAATTCTTCAAAGCATAAATTGACTCAGAACTAGAAAACTTTAGATGAAAAACAGAAATTTCAGAAAAGTAAATTTTATCCTATCTTCTACTCCTACTAAAGAAAGAAAGAACTTCCAGATGGACCCTTCGTTTGGGGACGAACGGACCCCCTCTAATTGAGTGTTTGGTCCTATTTATATGTCTCCTCCAAAGATTCAAGAAACAATCCCAAAGTTTAGAGTAAATTCCAAAAATCCCCCAAGAATCAATTTACTTCAGGCTGCTTAATGAACTCCCGGAAATCAGAGTTGTTCTCCTGGAAGTTGGAGGTTTGGCCTTCACGATGTTTTCTGGATTGAGCTACACTACCGGGAGTTGGGATGGTATACTTCCGGGAATTTGGGTCTCTGCTGGCTCTTCATATCTTCAAGTACTACTTTCCCGGAATTTGACTTCTGTTCTCCAGGTAATTGGAGACTTCAACTGTTCTGCATTCTCTTTTTAAATCATGCACTACCGGGAATATGAAGTTGAATTCCCGGCAATTGAGCTCGCTGTAACTTCTGCATTCCATTTTCCCGGTAGATTGAGTGTGGTCTTCCGGAAGAATGGCTTGATCTTCATTTGTCCTCCTTGATCTTCCGGTATTTGGTGAGTCATTTTCCAGAAGATTATTTGATAATTTCTTCTTTTCCTAAAATTTTTTTTCCTTTGTCCTGCAGAAAATCCTTAACATCCCAAAGACTACAAAGCCACATATTTTTTTGCTTGTTTTCATCATGACAATCCAGTTCAAACATTTAGCATTCAACCCATAAAAATGACAAGCTTAATCCTTGAATTCATGCAAAAGCTAAGGAATATGATGGCAATGATTTGCACATTTAAGTGCCAATCACACCCCCCAACTTAGACCTTGCTAGTACCTAGCAATTAATTAATCAAAAATATAACTCAAGGAATATTCATGGCAATAGATCAACACACAAATTTAGTTTCTAACTCACTGAGAAAATGGCAAGGTTTCAAAACAAATCTTTCATAGAAACAACAACAGCATCATCAAAGCTAACTCATGCACTCAGATCACATTCAACAGCTTAAGTTTCAACTTCAAAGCTCACCAAGGTGGTCACTCAACATCAATGGATGATCTCTCGTATAACATGTCAGTTAAGGAACCCACACCAAAAATTTTGTTCAATGCACGAAATGCCAACACCATTATTAATTCAAGAGAGTTGTGAGATCAGGATATGAAGGAATTGGAATCTTCATCATTGATAAGTGCCAACTTTTTATGTAGAACCATTAAGGATCATGCGGGTCTTTCAGCTTATAGTGAATATAAAGGCCAAGGAAAAATGAAATGACAATTATATAAAGTTTGGTCACTACCATCCCTTGTCATTCATCACAGAAACAGTTTCACTACACATATCAGAAGTTCATAAAAATATTCACAAAAAGATTTTTGAAACAGAAATATAAAACAAGTTCCCAGTTGTCTCTTCCCAATCTCCCTTCAATTCAAATCCATCATTTTTCCTTTTTCGTTTCCTTCACCCTCAACTGGTTCTGTAGTGGTAGTGGTTCCCTTTCCTTGTTCTGGGTTTGATGGAGGCCTGTTGGATGGCATTGTTGGCACCTTGGGAGGTCTTTCTCCATTTGCCCATCTCATCAGTCCTAATGTTCCATTCATGATAAATTGCTCCCGTAGACTTGAGCTTTTGGACTCCTCCATCAATCACTTCCCTCCTTGGAACATGGAATTTTGATAAACCACCATTCTTCTCTCAGACTCACTTTGTTTATTTTGAATAGAAGCAATCCTCTCTGAGTTTTCTTTTTGTTTCTTCTCTATTTGTTCCAATTTCTTTGTATCAGCTTTCTGTTGGTCTATCAATGCATCTAGTCTCCTTGAATCTTCTTCTTGCTTAACCATCAACATCTTTACCAACCCTTTGATCTCCTCAAGGGTCTGTTGAATTCCAAGGTTTGTTGTGGGACTGGAAGATAGGCTAGAGTGTTCAACTCTGGTTGAGGGTTGAGGGTCAGCTTCCGAATTTGGGATTGTTGGTCTGGTTTCTGGTGTAGGGGTAGATGGAGGGCCAATAATTCCAGTTTCAGCAAGAATGGGATTTTGGATTGGGGGTTGTTCTGCTCTTAGTCTTTGGGGAATCATTTTGTTGATGGTTCTAATGTCTATGGCTCCATGAGTAGGTTTTTTCCATTTCTCTTTATTTTCCAATTTAACACCACTTTCTTCACAGAAAGTGGTTATCATAAAAGTATAAGGCAAACCACCCCTCAAACTTGTTTTTGCTTTGAATTCCCTTATCACATCATAGATCACCCTTGGCACATCAACATTCTTCATCTTCATCAACTCAGACACCAACTGCACCTCTCGAAGGATTGGGGATTTTTCAGATCCCTTAGGCCTAAGATTAAAATGTATAATCTTATTCATCAAAGCATATTCCTCTTTGAACATCCCCTGTTTGAAAACCATATTTTTCTCTAAAAATAACCTCAACCCAGGCTCTGTGCATACTTCTCTAGCCAATTCTTCTCCTATGGGACTAATATACCCAGTCTTGGGATATTCCACTTCTTCCTCCCTTAACTTGGGGCATCCCAGAAAATCAGCAATTCTCTCCATAGTAACATAAATCCCCTTTCCTCTCACTTTTGCTATCATTCTCTCCTCTTTTTTTTGACCTCTAAGGTGGTATAAAACTCCTGCACCCAATTTAGAACATATCCAGGGATGTCACCGAACCATCTCCTAATTCCCAAATTTTTCAAAACATTGCATATGAGAGTAATGTGAGGGTTAGTGGATGATTCCTCTATCTGCCTCTCACATATGATAGACCTCCCTTCAATGCTCTCCTTCCAACAAAAATTCTTCATCTTCCTCTTACCTCCCACGCTCAGTTTGGTTTTAACAACTGATTCATCAGGGATGGGGGCTACAGTAGGTATAATGGTAGGAGTTGGAGTAGTCTTATCAGGTTGGGTCTCATTATCAAGCTCAGTGTTTACAGGAATTGGTTCACTTTCTGGGATAGAATTTAAAGTTGGTTCGAGTTATGATGCAGGGTTTACTTTGGAGGTTTTTGTTTTCTTCTTCTTAGACTTTGGTTCTTCTTCTTGAAGTTGGGTTTTTTATTTCTTCTTCTTTTTCCTTTTCTTGGGGATATTAGACTGGGATGGGTTTTGTTTAGGATTTGATTTGGATGATTCAACAGTTTGGTTATTGGGTGAGTTTGTGGGGTTAGGAGCAAGAGAATCAATTTCTTCATCAAATTTGTTTGGGTCTTCTAAAATTTCATCCACCACACCCCTCAATATATCATCAATTTGGTTTTCAGAGATGTTAATATCTTCAGGATTTAGGCCTTCTACATTATTCCCTGATAGTTCGTTGTTTTGGGATGATGGCTGGGAACAAGTTTGTCACGCCCCGGATTTTCAAACCATTTTTTTTAAAACAATTTAAATGAAAGCAGGGGGAAACATCACTTGTAGTATCTACACACTTCATTCAAGTTCTCATTACATCCATCATACAATATGAATAGACAAAGCAGAAGGTAGAACAAAAGCCAAACGGCTACAACTGAAGTACTAACTAAAAAGAGAAGTGAGGGTACATCCTACCCTCGGGAGCCAACAAAGTGCTAAGAGTAACCTGCTGCAACGAACTCTGAAAACCCGGAAGCTGACGAAGCTCCAAGCTCAACAATATCCACAAGTCCCTGCAACTACCTGTAGGGGGACCACAAAGGTCTGAGCATACCACGGCTCAGTAGATAAATTCCTGACCACTACCAAACATGCACGGGTGGTGCATGCCTAGGAGGGGCCAGCACAAATAGTAAAGCTGTAAACAAGAGCAACAGTAGGGGACAACAAATAGCAAGCTGTAGGAAGAAGCACAAGTAGTGAAGCAGTAGAAGGAAGACAACACAAGCAGTAAGGGTGACCTAGGAATAGGTCCGTCAACTAACCTCCTCAAGTACAAGTGAAGTAAAAAGTGTCAAGCCTAATAACTAAACCAACTAAATCTCAAGTCGTCTCAACCCGTTTTCTACAAAGGGTTAATAATCTAGGGGATTATCAAGATTCTGCGCAACGAATATATGAGTACCCATAACACACACCACTCTCAAGCCTCGCCATCTACCCATGGAGTTAATTGCGTGACTTATATATTTTGCCAACATTTGAGATGTTCACTTACTTGCTTCTTTGTACAATTTCCTTTAAGTTTCCCATTATGTTCATTTGATAACATTCCCCTTGGAATTCCATCATAAGTCTATTCCAAGTTAACATAAAAGTTTGTCATATTGCTCCTTGTGTTCGAACATGAATACTCCTTAGGATCCCATCAGAAGTCCATCCCAAGTTATTCAAAGTGTTTAACCATCGTGTCTCGTACTCATGGATACGCCACGGAGTCCCATCAGAAGTCCACTCCGTGCTATCCTAAGTCAACGTGTCATGTAACCTAGGATAAGTCAAGGAGTCCCATCAGAAGTCCACTCCTTACTATCCTAATCCAAGTGTCAAGTAACATTCGATAGGGTAGGAGTAGTCCAGTGGGCAGCCAAACCCACTAACCATCCTTTCCATACGTTCCCCAAGAAACCGCTGGGAGGGCCAAGGTACCCCCATTGTGCACAATGTCGTGGATGGCGCGACCATCCCGGGAATCCCATCAGAAGTCCATTCCCGTATCCAAGATCAATCATATCCCTATCGTTACGTCACCTAGCCAACGCTAGTCAATTGTATCAACCGTGTACGTTATAGTGTTTTGTTCATCGAGTCCGTTATGTTATCACTCCTAGCCAATGCTAGTTGATTTCAAACCAATGCCACGTTCTTTATTGTTACCACCGTTTCATAGGCATATTCAACCTTTTCATTTTCCACCTCTAGTCCCCTAGCCAACGCTAGTACCCACGCAAAAGTCATCACTCTTACTTTCATCTTTCACTTTGAGGTGGTAGATTCGATATTGTATACGAGTAGCCTTTGGTAGGCACATCCTCAATATTTGACGTTCATTGCGTACCTTTTACATCTCACCGAGTCTCACACCGTAAACCCAACCTTGGTCATGTCAAAGGAAGCAACCCTCAAGGTTGTTCCATTCGGGGTGGCCATCAAGTTCGACCACCCGCTTCAAGTTCTAAGTGGGAGAGTCCATGTCTCTTACCTTGGCGATGCCAAGTGAGACTTCACACTATCAATGGGATTGCTAATTTCCCCAATGCCACCCCTTAACCTCAATTCCAATTTCATCCCAATATATGTAATTTACTATAATTCTATGCGTATCGCTTTGATAGAAATTCAAGTTTATTATATGGTTCTCCCAAATATTCATTCGAGATTTAATAGGGACTTTTATCTAACACGTGGCATTCGATGGATTAAGGGTGACCGATCAATCCCATATTTACGATTCAACACTCGTGACTCCAACCCGAATTCACATGATTTCTCCGTAGGATTTCCAATCTAAACCCAAGTACTACACAATCGCAATTCTAAGGGAATCTCAATACGAATAAGGGAATCACACACACACACGTACACATTTGATAGAGAATCAAGAATTTACCAACCGGAGCACTCGCCGGAGTAGTCGCCGGAAAGTCGCCGGAAAATGTTGCCGCAAACCAATTCCGCCATTGCGTAGATCGTCTCCTCCTCTTCAACGTTTCTCAAGACCGCATCTCCATTGCTCCTCGCCGAAATGTCGCGGAGCTCCAAAAATCGCCGGGTGAAGAAACTATGTAGGTTGCCGGAAAGCTCTTTCCAAGGGGAACAACATTCCTCCTAACCATTTCTCAATCCAAGCTTCTTAAAAAAGCTCCAAATTTCGGATTTTGGAGGAACGAGAAAAATAATGGGTTTTCCGGAGAGCTTGAGACGAGGGGAACAAGGTTTGTTCTTTGGAAATTCCCATTGGAGCTTGGGAATGTAGAGATAGGGAGGAGAGAAGTGGGAGCTCTATTAATGGAGGTAGAGAGAGGAGAGAGCTTCTTAGGGTTCCAAAGTGGTAGGGATGACCCATTATTTCGGACCAAACACTTATATAGGGCCCCTAGTGAAAGCCCCAAACTGCCCCTCATTTAAGCCTTCCGCGTAACCGTAACCGGTTACGCTCCAAACCCTAACCGGTTACGCTATGCGCGGTTGTTTCCTCCAACTCACAGAAAGAGATCCCTAACCGGTTATGCTCCAAAACCCTAACCGGTTACGCTATGCACAGCAGTTTTATCAAAACAGCGGTTGGAGAGTTTTGGGCCTAACTTCTTCGTCCGAACTCCGATTGAGATGATTCAAGTTGAGTTGGACTCGTATTTGAGTCCTCTACGACTTTAATGAAGAAGGATTTCAGATTTGACAAAAGGATCAGGTCGTCAATAATTTGGAATCCATTTAGGGACTTAATCGAATGCTCAACCGTCGACGGGTGACGTGTCGGGAACTTTCTTCTCATCTGGGCTTGCTCTAGCCAATCTACGATGAGTGTAGATGTTTTGAAAGCATTTCACAATGGTGATGACATCATTATTTGATATATTAAATTAAAAGGAAAAATCAGAAATTCGAGTCGTTACAAAGTTTTTCCCAAACTTTTTTGCTTATAAATGGCTCCCCCAAACTTCCCACTTGATTCTTGGTTAGAGTTCATTTCTCACAACTAGGGAGTCCGTACAAGTGCCAAAGTCCCCAAAAGACCACAATCAATCAACCAGAATCCCAAAACCTAAACCTGTTACTTAGGTCAACAGAGTTTGAAAGAAAACTCAAGTTGAGAGCTACAAACCTGGAGCTGATGTTCCTTTGAGGGTTGCCTTTACTTTCCCAAGACTTTGCGATGATCCTTGCGTAATTTCCCACTTCAATTCTGAAGAATGCCCCGCTTTTTTGCACAAATTCCCTTGACAACAATACAAAACACGGGTGAGTTTCCGGGAACATGTGCGGGAGAATGAAAAGAGGGTATTTATAGATAGACCTGGTTTCCCGGAAATTAGAGAATCAATTTCCGGAAGAACAACTTAGTATACACATTGGTTCCCATCTTCCGGAAAATGAGGCCTAAACTACCGGAAATTTATTCATTGATTCACAATCACAGTTTCTTCTGAGCTTGGATTCCCGGTAGTTGTGATAGAAAACTCTCGGTAATTTGGACCTCTGGATCATTTCAAATCACATATCACTCCACTACAGTTCTCAACTTCCAGTAATTCAGACTTTTACTTCCGGTAATTTATAAAGTAACCCCCCCAAACACTTCTGTAATCCTTAACTAAAAGGTGGGACTGAGATTTCCAGAATTTCAAGAAGAAACTAAAGGAACTTGTTTTTAGAATTGATTCCATTATCAGAAAAGAATTCCCCGTTTTAATTTTCAACCCCTCAAAAAAAGTATGACTCCAAATGGTTAATCCTAGGTTTTAAACAAAGGATGGACACTCAAAGGTTCAAAATGGGTCAAGTGGTGACATGATTTTTCTGGGTTTCTTAATGAAGGAATGCCACGAATCATTTCCCTAAGGGCTCTACCAGTTAAGCACTTATTCACACAAAACACAATGTTCCATGAGATTATCCCACAAAAGAATGAATGTCCCAAAAGATTTAACTGTGTGGCTGAAAGTCTCCACTTGATGAGTCTAAGTTTTTCCAGTGCACAAGCTAAAATCAATGATTCCATCATGCTAACATGAAAACAATAAGTACAGTTGAAACAATGCCATAATCCCCTTGATTTTCTGTGGTAGCCTGTTCCTGCCGGAGGGTTCTCTCGGACTGTTGGGCCTTCGGACTCTAGGGAGTCGGTTTGGTCTGGAAACTGGAGTGGTCCCTGCAAACAAGTATGGGGGGTCCTCCTATTGGTTCCTGCAAAACGAAGGTGAGTGCCCGCCGGTGGGGTTTAACCAACGGGGCCTCCGATGCTTAAGTTAGAACTGGTTGGAGATGTTAAAGCACAAAACGTAGGAGGCCGGACGGTCAGCGGTCGGAGATCCAGAAGTTGATCCGCGATCCC
>NMUG010001661.1:0-17376 GCA_002855965.1 Monotropa hypopitys | reverse complement strand
AACTGATGGTATCCAGATCTCAAATCAATCTTCGAGAAAATAGTTGCCCCTTGCAACTGATCAAATAAATCATTGATTCTAGGCAAATGGTACTTATTTTTAACAATCACCCTATTCAGCTGCCGATAGTCAATACACGTCCTCATAGAGCCATCTTTCTTCTTCACAACGAGCACAGGCGCGCCCCATGGTGAAGAACTAGACTGAATAAATCCCTTTCTCCAAATACTCCCTCAGCTGAACTTTCAGCTCATACAACTCTGCAGGTGCCATTCTGTATGGCGCAATAGATATGGGGCTCACCCCAGGCACTAGCTCAATAGTGAACTCAATTTCCCTATCGGGAACAACTCCTAGCAAATCATCAAGAAACACATCTTCGAATTCTTTCACTACTGGAATATCTGAAATCTTCTTCTCCACTTCTCGATCATCAACAATATAGGCTAGATAGCTTTGACATCCTTTACTAAGGAGTGTCCTCACACACATACTGGAAATAAGGCAAGACTTGCCCACTTTCTTCTCACCCCAAATTTTTATGTTGGCCTCATCTGGAATAATAAAAAGAACTTCTTTTGACAGACAATCGATCAAAGCATGATGTGCTGATAAGAAGTCCATACCCAGAATAACATCAAAATCAGACATTGCCAACGGCACCAAGTCCACAGCTAACCGACTCCCCTCTACCTCTAGAGCACAATCAGGATAACAAGTACTTACTCTAACCGTCTCCTCCATAGGCGTAGATATGGCCAAAGTATAAGATAAGACCACTGAAGGTCTATCAAGCATACGACCAAAAGATTCGGATATAAATGAATGAGTTAATCCAGAATCAAGAAGAACTCGGGCATAGAAACCCGATATAATAAATGTACATGTGACCACATCTGGTGCTGCCTCTGCCCCCTGACGTGTCATTGCAAATACTCTGCTTGGAACAACAGCATTACTCTGACCACGGCCCTGAACCACTGCCGCACTACCCACTGAAGAAGCTGGAGTACTACGAGGCTTGGTGCACCTCGACGCCTTATGACCCATCTCTCCATAAGAAAAACACTTCACCTGATGCATCTCTTCATCTTTTACTGGGCACTGACGAATCATGTGACCCTCACCTGAAACAACGGCGATCACCACCCTGCACACTAGCCCCAGAAAAACGGCTGCCACTCTGACTGCCTTTCTCCCTCTGCCAGCTCCTCTGAGATTTGGAGCCACTGTACCCCTTGCCAGAAAAATTCTTTCCATCACTGGTCGCCTTCCCCGACCAACCACCACTAGTCTTCCCCTTCTTGGCTCTGTGCTCAACCAAAGTCTGAACATCTTTGCCAGTCATCCTGGCCATCTCCACTATGTCAGCATAGTCTCTCTCCCTGAACTGAGTCATGCGGGTCGCAATACTGGGAATCAGTCCCCCTCGAAACCTCTTACATCATTTGGCATCGGTGTTTACAAGCTCCACCGCATATCGAGACAAAGCAACAAACTTTATCTCATACTCATCCACTGTCATACTTCCTTGCTTTAGGTACAAGAAAGCATTCTCCTGCTCTGTGCGATAACTTTCTGGATAGAAGTGATCATTGAACCCCTTGATGAACAAGTCCCAGGTGATAGCCCTGGGAACTCCACTCTCCTCCACCGTAGTCAGCTGACGGCA
This sequence comes from Monotropa hypopitys, assembly GCA_002855965.1. Lineage (NCBI taxonomy): Eukaryota > Viridiplantae > Streptophyta > Magnoliopsida > Ericales > Ericaceae > Monotropa > Monotropa hypopitys. Next base: position 15,704 of record NMUG010001661.1, on the reverse strand, counting down.
ATAAGCTTCCCACCAGATTAGGGCCTCGCCCTTTAGATTAAAAGTCGCCAAGTTGACTTTCTGCTCGTCTGATGCGCACATGGCACGCAATACTCTCTCAACACCTTTAAGCCACTCCTCTGCCAATGCGGGAGATACTCCCCCACCAAACTCTGCCGGATACATCCGACGGAACTTGTCCAACAAACCGGTTCCTGCTGCACCCTCTCTCTGAGCAGCCTGCCACTGAATATATGCAGCCTGGTTCTCCAGAAACTGAGTCATGGCTGCCTCAACCCTATTTTCCGGAACTGCTGGAGATGGATTCCCCTGTGCAGAAGGCTGATTCACCTCACCCACTGCAGGTCTGGTGGAAGCTGCATCCTCTACATGCTCCATTATCTCTCCTAATTGTCAAAAAGATTTATTAGAGACAATCAACACAAAAAGTACACAATATAGTACATCTAATCACAATGTATAAAGCGAAACGAATTATGCAACACCTAAGTGTCCTAGCCTTACGATTCCTTTGCCAAGCCATGCCTTTGCCGATTCTCCTCTTCTCAGACACTCTACTATCACACTCTTACACACTTCTCGACTCGACCTAAACTCGGTATTTCGATATATTATGCTTTTCCAATTAACTGCCCAAGACTTCCCATTTAAAAAATACGTTGATCAGGCGCTTTTCAAATCGGATTTCAATGTAGTTGCCTGGGTGTCAAAGTAACACGCACAATAATCCCAGAATATACACCCTACTGACTCATACCAACTCTCTCCTCAAAACCTCAAGCACTCTTGACTCCAGAATCTAACAACCTAGAGCTCTGATACCAAGCTGTCACGACCCATTCCAGAATATAATAAAAATATTAAAAACTGGCAACGGATACATGACTACAAAGAATCACAACTGAAAACCCAAGTGAAATAAGTCACCACAATCTTATAAGTCTAACTGTAAAGTGAAAACACAGCGGAAGAACTAATATAAAACTCCAACAAAAAGTCTGTAAAAGAAACTCTACTAAACCAACTACTCGACTCTCTCCAAACTCACACTGATAAAATAGAACCAGTACATCTCAACAATCTACTGAACAACTGAAAAGTGAAAATCTCCAACATGGAGCAACCTCTAGCAACTGCTCGGCAAGGCAACTCGGCAATGGCTAGCAAAAGTGAACCAGCTACTCCTCTTAACCTGGATATAGATTGCAAAACACACAGCAAATGATATCCAGGAGTGTCAGCTACAACAGTCAATATATGCAGTTTAATATGTAAAGAGAAACTCGCAGTGTACAAAGAAGAGTACAAGTAAAGAAACAAGTAAACTAAGGGGTTGTGACTCTCCCCTTCTATCACGTAAACATGCATCTATCCAAGGGGTGGTGTCTCTCTCCAACTATCACGTAATCATACCATTAACCATGCATTCTTTATAATCGTGCCCATAGCACCTTTCTTTAATTTAATTGTTGTGTAACGTACCCGTAGCACCGTGCCCATAGCACCAAATCCCTACTCGGTCTTACAGCATAAAAGCGTGCCACAAGATCATCTCTTCTCAATCCCCCTTCTTGGCCTAACAGCATAAGAGAGCATGCCAAGGAGAATTTCTCTTCTCATTACCACACCGCTGCTCGGCCTAACAACTCAATTGAGTATGCCCCAGGGTATTATCATCTCTTCCTCTTCATGTGATTGTCAATCATTATTATATGTTCTTTACGGGGAAGTGGTACCAAAAAAATGGGTATGAATCTCAACAGTGTTTACAATATTTCTATCATGCCAATGCATAAACCACATCTCTTCAAACATGCCCAAAGCATAATTAACATTATTGAATCAATATTCAATGCAGAATATTAACATATCACTTCTCTAGTCATACTTGCATACGATTGAGGAAAGCAGGTAACTTCACATAATTGTCACGTAAAAGACATGCAGTCACACTCCACATTTAAGTACTAACTACACATAGTAAAGCACATATATTAAAAGGTAGCTACACACTCACCTGCTGCGTGAACTCGCCAAGTAAAACTCTACTAGGGTGCTTTGGAAGATCCCGGCTGATCTCTTGTTATATATATAAACCCACGTGTAAATAATCCTTCCAACTAAATTTATAATTAAAGGATTCTTATTTACTGATTTTACAACCTCTCACAGTCAGGAATTTCCCCTCAAAGTATTTTAAAATTAATTAAATATCAATTCCCGACGACCCAAACACTTTTCCTCAAAATTCCTACTGACCGGTATGAGACCGGTACACAACCGGTGTACCGCCCGGCATGCCGGTTAGTGTAAATTTTTCGATTTTTATAAAGCCAAACTTACTGCCCAAAATCGTCCAAAACCGGTTAATATAATTTTTTTCTATATAATTTTACTAAGGTTTACTGGGCGTTTTAACAAAGGCCGGTACGCCAACCGGCATGCCGCCCGGCATACCAGCCGGTGTGCCGGTGCGTATACCGGTTCGCACAGAACTGAGCAGATCGAAAATCTGCTAATCGTTTTTCCTAATTACTTTTAAAAAACCTCTTCTAAACTCGATTGTTTTGTATAAACTCCTCAAACTAAATGTTGTAGCATGAGTGTAACTCCTTCCCTCAAATCATATCAAAATTTGGACTTCAAAAATTAAGTTTAAAACCTCAAAATCATGATTTCCCAAGTAGATCTACAAATAACAGTCTCTAATCATGATTAAGGAATAACCCTTAATCTGGGACTAATTAAGCACGAAATAAAAAATGTAAAAACATGAAGTTTACCTCTTTGATGTTAGGAACAAGGTTGCAAGAGGATTCTTTTTCAAAATCTTCTCCCAAAGGCCTCAAATCAATGGTCTCTCTCTACCTCTCTCTCTCTTAATCTCTCTAGATCTATTAGCCAACAAGGGGTTACACTATAACCATAGTAGGAGTATAATAGTATTATATGCTTCTAATGACAGATTTTTAAGGCTAAGGACCTTCTTGGCCTCCACTAAAACTTGTTATTTCCCTTGTAAGCCACCCCTCACACTTATATGCAATTAAAAATATAATTACACTTGTTTTTACTTAAAAATCATTATACTCTTCTTAAAAATTCTTAACCCTTCCTCACCTTATATTTTTCCTTCCTCTTTACTTCTAAAATTTTATAATATTTTTATTTAATTTATTTAATTTGGTTCGGGCGTGACAGTCGTGGATGGTGCGACCATCCAGGGAAGGGAAGTAGGGCCGCAACCTGTTCCCTCCACATATCCAACGTTCCCCAAACTCTTTGGGAGGGCCCACGGTACCCTATGATTCTACGTTGTTAAATGATTTTGTTCATTTTCTCATATCGATGTTACCATGCCAAGTCGAGGATATCAAACCACATCATTCCACGTCAACCTACTAGATCCCATTTTCTTTCATTACGAGTTTCCCAAGCAAAAGATTCTAGGTTGAACGCGAGTAGACCTCGTGGGGCACATCCTCCGTATTAGGGTTCATTAAATTTGCCAATGAGTTCTATGAATACAAACTCGACCTTGACCAATTCCAAGAAGTGTAACGAGACCTACAAGGCCTAAACTTTCAAGGATAGACATGATGTTCACGCAATCATACTCAAGACTCCACCATTCACTCGTATAATTCAAATGATTCGATCTTACCACAACATCCTACTAGAGTCAAACACCGAACATTTGGTACACTCTAAATCTCATGGATCCTACGGTAACTTAACGGTGCCAAATTATTCAAGGCACGACTCAAGGTTCTCATGGACAATTTATCAAACACTTGGTGGCCTCTAATTCCAATGGCCACCACTCAACCATAAACCACCAAAATACAAGTCGCTCTCCTCACGGGAATTTCGTCGAACATGTGGTGTGCCTAAGCCTCTAGAGCATTCTATCAAACAATTCGTGGGTCCAGGTCACCACTTAATTCCACCACATTAAAACCCTAAGTTACCAAGTGCAACGAACATCAAAATGATTACAAACATTAAGCCTATATACACACATACACACATACTCTAAGAATTTACCCACCAGAGATTCGCCAGAGTTCCGAGGTCATCGAAAACGTCCTACACACTGCCACGAACCGAGACCGTGGAAGCGTAGATCGTGAAGCCCTCGTCGAGAATGACGAAATCTACAAAACCCAAGCAATAACCAAGAAATCAAGGGAAAGAAAGAGGAGAAAATGAGTTTGATAGGAAGAGAGACTTACACTTAGAGAGAGAGAGAGGGAGAAAGAATTCTGGGCTTCAAATGCCCTTCCCACGCACAAAAAATCATATATATACAACCCCTACTTGAAATGACAACAATACCCTTAATGAGAACAAAATCTGCCAGAAATGCCTCTGTGCACCGGTGCAAGGCAACTCTGCACCGGTGCAAACTCCTTAAAATTTCGAACTGTAAGTTTGTGCACCGGTGCATCTCTAACCTACACTGGTGCAAACTTGCACCAGAACCAACAGTGGCATTAAAAATCTTCCTGCACCGGTGCACCTCTCAACTGCACTGGTGCAACTGTTCCAAGACCTGAACAGTAGCACCAAAAGCCACTCTACACCGGTGCACCTCTCATCTGCACTGGTGCAACTGTTCCAAAACCTGAACAGTAGCACCCAAAACCATTCTACATCGGTGCACCTCTCAACTGCACCGGTGCAACTGCACCGGTGCAACTGCACCAAAATGGGGAAAATAATAGAAAAGGGGTTCCGAACCACCCCGAAACGCCTCGAAACAAAAGCGAACGATATAGATACACTAAGAGGGTTTCAAAGCCGCATTCTCATCATCGATCCAAATCAACGAGCCTCTAATGAGATCTATTAGACGGTTAAATGAACAATTTTGGTTCCGAGAAGATGCATTGGAATTTAGGAATTTAATTTAAAAAATTTAGAAATTCGAGTCGTTACATCTCATACCCCTTAAAGAAATTTCGTCCTCGAAATTAAGCAAGATAGAGAGGGGATGCAAACCATGCCACCAACTAACGAGACCGACGTATTCATTCTCCAACAATCGAACCGAAATCAGAACCTACCTTCGCCACAAATTCCTCAAGAGTTGGATCCAACGAGAATAGAAATGTGATTAACTAAAACGCATGAATCCGATACAGACATTTGAACGCTCCATCAAATATGAGTACCACCTTGTTACAACCTCTTGCGATCAGTCCGCAAAAAAATTATGAAAGATAGAGGGGCAAAGGTTTCCTCCGAGGAACACCAGACTTGAGAAAACCAATGGGCCACACAAAGGATAAAAGGGACAACTCCCGATAAGATGTGGACACACCGACACAAAAATTGATCTTGCCAAAGTTGCAAACGACTGAAGATTCTATTAGGGGTTGATCTCCTCAAGAACAAAACAAAACAAAAGAAACGACAATCTTCTCACGACCACATTTACGGCAAGGGACATATTGGTTCTACAAACCCGTACACGAGTAACTCTCACGCCGTCGTCCACTACCATCTAACCATTGCACTACGGGTACCCCGAATAATAAGAGTACACCAAGAACAAGCTGGTACGCTAAGGACACGCCGAGGATACGCCGAGGATATGCCAACATGGCAAGGACACGCCGAGGACACATCAACACGGCAAAGAAACGCCGACACGCTTCAAGACCGTTTGCGCAAATGCTTGGTAAATCGTAACTAGCGAGAACACGTTTTTCGCACCAACACCCACGACCCAACCAAAAATATAAATGCAACGCATGAAAATATTCTAAAATCTCGAGCCAAAGAACACATCACACCAAACACACACAACCTAGTGTGGTAACCGGAAGACATTGGTGATTTGTTTTTAGATGCCCCGGTCAGTAGCTCTTCTCAAACCAATTCATCACGTCAAATGTATATCACATGACCAAGAAAGTACTCGCACACCCACACATGCCAAAATGTGTGAGTGCCAAGCCCAAACAACATGGCATGGCACTAAACTCACACCAAGTCTAGACCATAATATGCATTCGTGCCCAACTTCCCCATGATTAATCGTACGTCTTAAGTCCACGAACCTCTTAGCGGTGATTAAACAAAGTTCAATACAAGAGCATAGCGAACGAAGATAACATTTTCTAAATCTACTGAAACCTTGCGATTTAAGGTATAAGCTACCAACCTTTGAGCTAAAGGTGTAGCATCGATAACGAGACAAGCAGGGAACCGTAACATCTTTCGAATACCGTAAAATCCTACCAAATCAAGATTGAAGCAGGATCGACGAACGTTACCCGACTAGAAGCTCGAAACGAAGCAACATACCACATATGTGGTCCGCAATTTGGGGCGTAACTCAAATAAAATAGCACATGCATCGGACAGTGTACAAGTCAAAGAGACATCATCCAAGAATCAACAAACTCTACAACACACACATCTAGGTCCACCACACATGGGTCAAAAGAAATGCTACTGAAGAGTCAACAATCCTGATGCATCAAACGAGGTACGACTTCCACAAAAACTAACAAGGAGAATCAAATGGTTAATCGCCATCGAATAAGGTGTAATCGCATAGATTTGTCCATCAATAAGAAAAGGAGAGGACCACTAGCATGATCAAGCCAACCGATGTCAAATGGTGGGGCATGCGGCCACAACGAAATCAATCATTTAGAAATTTAAAGTTCAGTAGCCAGACAATAAGGGGAAAAAGTTCACACCTTCAACAAAATTAAAGGTTACAATCAAGGGATTACAGATCCAACAATTTTAATTTAAACAGATCATGAAAAGAAGCAAAAGAAATCACGATCCACCAAAGAGATGATGTCGGACAGGGTGAAACCTAATCATGGACCCGGTCTTCCACGAGCACCAGCTTCACGGGGACACTTCACAGCCTCGTGGCCAACTTTACCACATGAGAGACAGGATGAGGGGAGCTGCGCAGTGCATTGAGCACGAATATGACCCGGTTGCCGACACTTATGGCATATAACCTGAGGTTTGAAGACAACTCCCGCCTGGATAGACGAGGAAGAAGGAGAACCGATTCCACAATACTTGCGCTGAGATTTTGACTGGGCTTGATCTCGCCTTTTACCAGAACTCCCGGACGCAAAAGAATGCACACCAGTAGGAAGTTGACATGGCGTCTCCAAAGACACCATCGCCGCTTCTTCAAGGCAAGACTCTACCACTCTAGCACGCTCCAATAACACCACGAAATCTTGAATCTTCTGCTTCGCCACAATTTGCCGGATCGGACAACGCAACCCATTTTCGAAGTCTTCCAAACTAATCCTATCTCACGCGAAACGGGACAAGGCTTTAAACTTTGTAGCATACTGAGAAATGACCATATTCTCTTGAGTCAGACAATCAAACTCCAATTTCAATTGCTCACGAAAAGAACTAGGAAGATATTGCTCATCGAACATAGATTCAAACTGCTCCCAAGACACATTTTTAGAAGACGAGGCATGAGACAATTCGTCATTCATCATCACGGTGTTCCACTATTCATTGGCCTTTTCAATGAATTGGTAAGCTCCTAGGGCCACTCGGACATGACTTTCAACAACACCCAAAGCATCAAGAATCTGGCGAATGCCTGGTGCTTACGCCCTCGATGTGTATTTAAATAACGAGGTAGCCCGAAGCGTAGGGCTAGGGTGTGCGTGGCATAATACTCGGGAAGTCCGAGGTAGATTGCACGGGGAGGAAATCTTCTAATGCTTTGATAATATTTCTTCTTGGAATTTTAATTGTTTTGAGGCTATAAGTAGCCAACTGAAATTTTATGGGAATTGTTTTAACTTGAACTATAGCAATGTTTAGGAAATTTACTTACTTTAAAAATGGGTATGGTCATGGACTTGACTATCATAACTCAAGGGTATCAAATGTCTCCAAATACTCAATGGAATGAAACATTATGCACACTAGTTAGAGGATGAGATGAGTTATGATTCCTCTAACATGGTCCTTAAATCAAACCCAAAATATGACATAGCACCAAGCATTGGTTGTGACAAGGAGTTGTCCCCAACCAATCAAAGTGATAACAATCTTTTGTTTTGACCAAAAATAGAAGGGGGAATCACAACAAACCTTAAACCCTAACCATGATAATGGAGGACATCCTAGACCCCATGAGCCATGGATAATCTAGTTCATGACCTTCCTCTATGGACTACTCACTCATTGCCATAAAAGAAAAGAAATGAATGTTAAGACAAGAAATTTGCATTCAAGACAAAAGTGCTAGCAATAAACTTGAAGTTAAAATGTTACAACTTACTTGAAGACACTTAAAATGTTACCAAAAATCTGAAGCTAGGTGCAACCAAAATCTGTCTAGAAAAACTGCTCCCCTTCCAAGCAAGGAAAATGAAGAGCTATGAACTAGAGAGAGAGCTAAGTTGGAATATTGAGAAGTATGTCTCTAAGTGTCCTTAAGTGTCTCTAATGCTCCCAAGACAAAAGTGAAGTAAAATGCATGCTTCCCCCGAAATCCAAAGAAAAACATTCCCCCAAGTTCATATTTCCAAAGTTGTCCCCTCCACTCACAAATATAAAACAGTAAAATAATCTATCAGAATTTTCAGTAGGAGACCGGTCCCCAACGGATCAGGAGACCGGTCCCCAACGGATCAGGGGACCGGTCCCTTCACTCTTCTTGTGCCTACTGCATTTAGGATACCGGTCCCCAACGGATCAGGAGACTGGTCCCTTCTGCTCTGTTCCCCTTTTTGCACAGCAGGTGCACTCCAAAGGTATCGGGGCCGTATCGTTGCTTCCACCATCCGCAACAAAGGACAGAATTTCATCATCCTTCATCATCCTTCATCATCCTTCATCATCACTACCTTGTATCTCCATAACAAGCTCCAAAACCGCAATTTCACGTCAATTGTCTGTTAAGAATAAGAATCTACCATGTACACGAATCAAGCTTAAAGTAATGGAAATAACGACTAAACGTGTATGAATTAGAGACAAATTCTCCTTGGAATATGAAATATTCTAGGAGAATCACAACCCCCAACTTGAATCTTGTCTGTCCCGAACAATGAAGCTCAATATGTTCTTTCGAATTCATTCTTCACACATTAAATACATAAACTTCAACTGTTATTTCCATTGAATTACCACACTAGAATTTTGATTTCATACATGAATTAGCAAGCATGAAAGTAAAGGTCATATCCACACAATGTCTTGATTCCAAACCTCACAAAGATAAGAGACTTTCCCTCGTTCACACAGTCAAAAGAGATTTGGACACCACATAAATCAATAGGGAGTTTTCACCAAGTTATAGTATCATGCCATGGAAATATCAACTAATCACAGAAGGTACAAAGCGTAAACAAAGGAATACCGTTTACAAAAGCGACCAAAGATCACACGAAATTATCATAACTAGTCGTACCTAGAAACCATGCATCAAAAAGGTCTTTTGGCAAAAATATGACACTTAGTTCAACAAAAAGGATAGACAAACCTTGGCACCGGCATATGATAGGCTAGGTCAAAACATCCCGCCGGTCACCAAAACAAACACCACAACAAGAACACACAACGAAAAATAACATAACCATAGTCCAAAAAAACTGTCAAAACACAACTGAATATAAATTTCGTTCTAACTCCATCATTCCTCCTCCTCTGTCTCGGACCCATCACTACTTTCATTCTCTGCCTCACTCCCGGGGTCCTCAAAAGTAACACCTCCTCGAGCCTCCTCTCGACCTATGCACCACTTCAACCAACGTAGGATTTTATTTTGTTTCTTGTCTTGCTTGGCTAAGATGTGCTGAATCTTCCGCTGCTCCTTCCTCAAACGCCTCTGCCCCCTTTCAATATCAACTTGGCTATCCATGATGGTGTCTTTCCGCGCGCAAACGATATCAAACCACTCTTCAGTTCTATCCACAGGATTCCTAGCAGTAGGACGAGAAGCACCAATCTCCTCTGCATCGTGTGGGTGTGATAATGAACGGCTTTTGTTACCGACGCCAAAGTAATGGCCCCCGGACTTTCTCGAATAAGCTTGTCACCTGGTCTTCCCTTACACCCCGCACTTATGCACATAGAAGTAATCATCGCTGGGAAGGGAATGTTGCCATTATAAGTTCCCATAGCTCTAAACATGCGCATTTGGACCCAGATAAAATATGCCCAATTCACAACCTCATTATGCGAACCAAAAGCAAAAATCAAGTCTCCATCCTCCTTTGTCAGAGTCTTCTCCCGAGAGTACGGGCTCACGTTGTATGCTAAAATCTTGTTGCTCAGCCTAAAGATCTCACGCAATCCCCCAGCCACATATTTTCTTTGTCATTCACTGTAGGTTCGGGGATCCTCAATTATGGCATTCACTACATCCTCAATGGTTCGATTCCAGGGAATAACAGGGTAAGAGATAGCCTCCTGCGAGGGACGGCGATAATGAAGGTAACGGGCGATAATGAAGGTAACGGGCGATAACATCCGTGGTGATTGTGATGGTGATACCACCCACAATAGATTAAATAACGAAGTTTACCCGTACCTCCATGTTTTCATAAAAAGCCAGCACAAACAAAGGACGATATACATCAACATAACGAAAGAAAAAGTTCAAGCCATGGAAAACTAACGTCTCGACAATCGGGTGAACACCAATGGCATCACGGTCCACCTGGCGTTCACATGTGAACTTCCTCGATTTCAGCTTCTCAACCCATAATCTTTTCTCTTTGGCTTTATCTGATTCACCTTCAGTCCTACTTTTCTTCCTTCGCTCAGCCTCGGCATTTCTTTCCAGAGATCCCTGTTCCTCATTCTGGAAAGAGCCAACAATTGCCTTTCCCTTCTCCTTGGCCAAAGGCTTGTGCCCAACTTGTTTCCGAATCATTTTGTAGCACACAATAGCACACAATCAGAACAGCACCCTACTTCCAACTGTGGATTAGAGAAAGAAATGTCAACAGAAATAAAACCCCTAGGACCCAAGCTTTGTATGTGGTCTAGGGTTCCAATATTGAGAAGAAGGCCCCAACTTTGTAGAATCTAGTAGCAATAGGTAGCAAATTGAGAAAGAGGAGAAGAACCGTACCTGTGTCGCCCAAATTGCCCAAAGGAAGAGGGAATTCGAAACCCTGTGTTAAAATGAAATAAGGCTGTCGGGTTTTTTAAAACCCAGATTTTTAAGTAGGAAACCGGTCCCCAACGGATCAAGAGACTGGATTCGTGGCTTTTGCTGAACCCACTGACTTGAGACGACCGGTCCCCAACGGATCAGGAGATCGATCTCTTGCGATTTGCTGAGGCTGCTGACTTCATTAGACCGGTCCCCAACGGCTCGGGAGACCGGTATCCTCCTTGAAAATCATGTTTTTACCATTCTTCAACTTCCATTCATTCCCACTTCATCATACATCAACCCAACTTCACACCATTCAATTTCCACAAAACCCCTCCTTACATATGGTCATATCTAGAGGTTAAAACAAGAACGGGCTTGATCAAGGTTCAAATAAGTTCAAGGGAGACACTTTTGTGGTTAAAATCATAAAAAGAATGTTTTTTATCATTTTGCATGGTTTCCAAAACAACTAGTTAGGTCACTCAATCGTAGATCCAAGATACACTCATGTGAAGTGGTGGAATAAGTAACAATACAATTTTCAGCAATAAATGTGGTGTATCCATAAAAAAAATATATTGAATCGCCACAATTAGGGGTACTTTCCCAAAACTTTCACACTAAGCATCCACGCAATCAATCAATCATGAAGTATGGCAAAAACAACATCTAAACAATTAGCATTTATGTAGGTATGTGTGGAGAACGGTTCATGTACAACGCTAATGACTTAGTTGTCGGTACGAACGATCCCCACCCCCAACCTAAAATTTGCTACGTCCCGTGCAATTAAAAATTTTAAGAAGTAAGGAAAGAAAGTACCGACGTGTGCAGTAACATAGAACTTCCTTGATATGCTTGTATCATGTAGATCCTGTAAAAGACACTACAACCACATGCAAACCAAGGCAAACACAAGTAAATATAAACTTTCGTAATTTCCGGGTAGACTTCTACTCAACAGGTTGCCTCCTTTATTTTTATAGGAGAGACCCAATCGAATTTCAAAGTCATCCATACTCAAAACGGAAGGTTGGAGTCTTATCATACTCCCTGGATTTAACGTCTCCTAGATGTAGCTAGTTTGTATTCTAATTATTAATAATAGTGGTAGTATTCGGGTCTACTTCTTCATACACGGGATCGACAAGCTCCTCAATGATTTCATCCGTGTTGAAGTTTTCAAGAAACGGTTTAAGTCTTTGCCCGTTTACTTTAAAAATATTAGGAGAGCCCGGTTGGGCAATGTCGATGGCTCCGTGGGGATAAATATGATGGACTATGTAAGGTCCCACCCATCGCGAGCATAATTTCCCAGGAAACAAATGCAACCGTGAATTGTAGAGTCACAATTTTTGACCAACGACGAATTCCTTTCGATGGATGTTTTGATCATGAAATAGTTTAACCTTCACTTTATAAATCTTGGAGTTTTGATAAGCGTCGTTCCTTATTTCTTCCAATTCACTGATGTGCAATTTCCGGTGAGCCCTGGCGTCCGGAAAGCGACTGTTCAATGACTTTATGGCCCAATAGGCCTTGTGTTCAACCTCCACGGGTAAATGACACGCTTTGCCATAGACTAACCGGTATGGAGAGGCTCCTAAAACAGTCTTATAAGCGGTCCTATATGCCCACAAAGCATCCGTGAGATGTAAGGACCAATCTTTTCGATCTGGGTTCACTGTTTTTTCGAGAATATGTTTAATCTCTCGGTTTGCTAACTCCGCTTGACCGTTGGTCTGCGGGTGGTAAGCCGTAGAGATCTTATGAGTGATAGCATATGTTTTCATTAGTGCCGCAAAAATCTTGTTACAAAAATGGGTCCCTTGGTCACTAATCATCACGCGTGGCATACCAAACCTTGACAAAATATTTTCTTTCATGAAAGAGATGACCACTTTATGGTCATTGATTCTAGTAGCCACGGCCTCAACTCAATTAGAAACATAGTCGACAGCTAGGAGGATGTATAGGTAACCGTGAGAATTCGAGAAAGGGCCCATGAAGTCAATGCCCCAACAATCGAATATCTCAATGGTAAGAATGGGCGACAATGGCATCATGTTCCTTCTAGTGACACCCCCTAACTGTTGACATCTTTCGCATGATTTACAAAAATTACTTGCGTCTCTAAAAAGAGTAGTCCAATAGAAACCGCATTGAAGAATCTTCGCCGCGGTCTTCTTGGCCGAAACATGACCCCCACAAGCTTCGGAATGACAAAAAGTTAGAACATCATGTTGATCAACATTCGGAATACAATGTCTAACTATTTGATCCGAGCAAAATTTGAACAAATATGGGTCATCAAAGACATACCTCCTCACTTCAAATAAAAAATGTCGGGTGTCTTGCGCCGACCAATGTTCCAGCAATTTCCCCATTGCAAGATAGTTTGCAATATCCGCGTACCAAGGACAGCTTGAGACACCAAAAAGGTGTTCATCGGGGAAAGTTTTGGAAATTGGTGGGGAAGAATGATCATGAAATTCCAGGCGTGACAAATGGTCGGCCATGACATTTTCGACTCCCTTTTTATCTTTTATCACAATATCGAATTCTTGCAAGAGAAGAATCCAACGAATAAGTCTCGCTTTGGCATCTTGTTTCGCCAATAAATACTTCAAAGCCACGTGGTCAGTGTATACCACGATAGGAGAACCAATGAGATACGAGCGAAATTTGTCAAGAGCAAATACAACCGCCAACAATTCTTTTTCGGTGGTGGTGTAGTTGACTTGAGCTTCATTTAATATTTTGCTCGCATAGTGAATCACACATGGACCTTTATCTCCCCTTTGTCCAAGGACCGCTCCGATTGCGTAATCACTTGCATCGCACATTTGTTCAAAGGGCAAGTCCCAATTAGGTGCTTGGACAATAGGGGGCGATGTAAGCATGGCCTTGAGAGTCTCAAAAGCTGAGTTGCATTCCTTCGTCCACTCAAATGTTGTATCATTGCCCAACAAGTGACAAAGTGGACGAGAAATAGCACTGAAATTTTTCATGAAGCGCCGGTAAAAACCGGCATGACCAAGGAATGATCGTATGTCCTTAACACATTTTGGAATAGGTTGATTAGAGATGAGTTCTATTTTTGCTTTATCTACCTCGAGTCCACAGGTTGAAACTACATGCCCCAAAACAATTCTTTCACGAACCATGAAGTGGCACTTTTCCCAATTGAGTACCAACTTCATCTCCTCACATCGCTCAAGCACTCGATCAAGATTATTCAAGCAAGACTCGAATGAATCCCCAAGAACGAAGAAATCATCCATAAATACTTCCACTATATCCTCTATCATCTCGGAAAAAATTCCAAGCATGCATTGGGAGAAAGTACCTGGTGCATTACACAACCCAAAAGGCATGCGTCGGAATGCATAGGTACCAAATGGACAAGTGAAAGTAGTTTTTTCTTGATCCTCTAATGAGACTTCAATTTGGTTATAGCCAGAATAACCATCCAAGAAGCAATAAAAGGAATGACCCGCTACCCTCTCCAAAATTTGGTCAATGAAAGGAAGTGGAAAGTGGTCTTTCCTAGTGCTACTATTCAATTTCCGGTAATACACACATACTCGCATTCCGGAGGCAATTCGGGTGGGAACAAGTTCTCCCCATTCATTTGGCACTACGGTCACCCCCGCCTTTTTAGGTATGACTTGTATTGGGCTCACCCCATGTCTTCCTCTTTATTGGCGTCATATTTTAGATTTTGGCATACTAGGTTGTTATATTAGAATCAATCTCCTACTTGCTCTTAATAGTGCATTAATTCTTTTTGATGGAGGGAGTTGATTATAGACTTGTTTTTGCTAAGAATCAAATGTCATGTTTTTGCTTATTTGTGTTTACCAATTGCTTAACAACAATTTGGTACATATTATATTGATTTCATTGCTATCCAATTGTTTCACAACGATTGGTATCTATATTTATACTTGGCATCTTGATTTAGATTTTGTTGATTATAATATTCTTAATATCCATGCTTCATTATTTGATCCAATTGCCTTCCAACATTTGGTATTGTCATGATATTAAGAATGTATATTGCTTCTCTATCACCATTTACCCCATCCTATTAATCATGAATTTTTTTCGGGGGAAGATAGGTGTATATTAGGTGAGATAGGTATATTATATAGGCTATATGTGCTTGCCTAGTTAGATTTCTTAACTTAGCCTATATGATAGATACTTCCTAAGTTGTCTTGTGCCATCACTTGCATGTATTTTTTCGACAACACACTTAGGGGGAGTAAAATGAAAATTAATGAAATCATATTTTTCTTGATTTCATTTCTATGCTTAATAGGTGTATATCTTTCTAGATTTTCATTAGATGTGAAAATAGATGCGGAAGCTCTGAACTTACCTAGAGGGGGGTGAATAGGTAAGATAGTGGTCAATTTAAATTTTCTTGACTTTTTCAATTAAATTAAACAATTTAATTAATTATTTGTTAAAACACCCACACAGATTAAAATAATAAATCTCATGCACAGAAGGAGGTAAATAGGTAACGGAAGAGACACACGATATACGTGGAAACAGATTTACG
>NMUG010001660.1:0-17379 GCA_002855965.1 Monotropa hypopitys | reverse complement strand
ATAATCATAGAAAGGTATTACCGTAATTGGACATTTAATTAGTAACCATAGATAGATGTTACTAAGAATTTTGAAATTTGAACGATAATCATAGAAAGGTATTACCGTAGTTTTAAAATTTGGGATTTGATTAGTAACCGTAGAAAGGTGTTACTGAGTTTGAAAATTGAATATGTAACCGTAGAAAGGTGTTACTGAGTTTGAAAATTTTAATTTTAATTGAAATCAATAATCGTGAAAGGTATTACTGAAATTTGTTAGTTTGCCCCGAGTAATAGCCGTATGGATATGCTAATACCCAGATTTTTGGAAATTGAATCAATAGCCGTAGAAAGATGTTACTGAGATTTAAAAATTTTGATCTGAGCGATAATCATAGAGATATATTATTGCGTAGACTTTTGTAATTGAAATCAGTAATCGTAGAAAGGTATTACTGAAATTTGAAAATTTACCACGAGTAATAGTCGTAGGGAGATGCTATTATTCAGCTTTTTGACTTCTGCCTCAATAATCGTAGAAAGATATTACTGAGATTTGAGAATGGACATCTGAGCGATAATCATAGAAATGTATTATCGCACAGACTTTTATTAAGTGAAATCAGTAATCATAGAAAGGTATTACTAAAGTTCGATAAATTGCCCCGAGTAATAGTCATAGGGAGATACTATTACCTAGCTTTTTTGAGATTTGAGTCAGTAACCATAGAGAGGTATTACTAAACTATTGAAATTGACAACTGGGTGATGATTATAGAAAGGTATCATCACTCAGCTTTTTTAAAAGTTTTTAAATCTGTAGCCATAGAGAGATGCTACTGAGACTTATAAATTTGAATCTGAGTAATGATCATAGAGAAATATTATTACACAGTCTTTTGAAAATTTAAATCAGTAGTCATAGGGAGATGCTACTAAACTTTTGACGACCGGGTGATGATCATAGAAAGGTATCATCCCACAGTTTTTTGAAAATTCTAAATCTATAGCCATAGAGAGATGCTACTGAGACTTATAAATTTGAATCTGAGTAATGATCATAAAGAGGTATCATTACACAGTCTTTTAAACATTAAATCAGTAGCCGTAGGGAGATACTACTGAACTTTTGGAAATTGAAATTTGAGTAATGATCATAGTAAGGTATCATTACACAGTCTTTTGAAATTTTAAATCAGTGGTCGTAGGGAGATACTACTAAATGTTTGGAAATTGAAATCTGAGTGATGATCATAGAAAGGTATCATCACACAGACTTTTTGAAAATTTAAATCTGTAGCCATAGAGAGATACTACTGAGACTTTGATATTTGAATCTGAGTAACGATCATAGAGAGGTATCATTACACTGTCTTTTGAAAATTTAACTCAGTAGCCATAGGGAGACACTACTGAACTTAGAAATTTGAATCTGAGTAATGATCATAGAGAGGTATCATTACACAGAGCTTTGAAATTTTAAATCAGTAGCCGTAGGGAGATACTACTGAAGCTTAGAAATTTGAATATGAGTAATGATCATAGAGAGATATCATTATACAGACCTTTACAAATTTAAATCAGTAGTCGTAGGGAGATGCTACTACAATTTTAAAAATTTAAATGTGTAGCCATAGATAGATACTACTGAGATTTTTAAAATTTTAAATCTGTAGCCATAGATAGGTGCTACTGAGATTTTTAAAAATTTAAATCTATAGCCATAGATAGGTGCTACTGAATTTTTTGAAAATTTAAATCTGAATCGGTAACCGTAGAAAGGTATTATCGTGTTTGAAAAATTTTCCCTGAGTTATGACAGTAGAGAGGTGTCATTTCCTTGGATTTTTGAAAATTTAAATCGATAACCATAGAAAAATATTACCGACTTTTTGCACGTTTAGAGTTGTTCATTTTTGTTACCTGAGCTTGAGTCACTTGACTTGATTGGATTTAATGATTTTTTTCTTTGTTTTGTAGGATGGCCCCTCGTCATAGACTAGGGAAGGAGCCTGCAGATGAGGCTAGACCTTCGAGACCTGTGGAGGAGGAGGAGGATTCCACCCTTGACCTTGATGATATAGATTTTTTGGGGTGGCGACGCAGCGGCACCTCGATGTGGATACTTTGAGACATTTACCCCATACAGAGTGGGTTCTTAGTTGAGAGGGACTATGGTTCCCGTTGAGCTTAGAGCAGCTAGCTTGGGTGTTTTTGATACACCGCTTCTTATACAGCTACGATCCCATCTTTCGATGTATCTGCGGGCCTAGGTGGTTCCACCTACCAGACCATTCTGTAGAGCATGGTTTCAGGCAATTCAGATCTGCAACTAGGCGCATCCCATGTATAGAGATTTCTTGGTCGAACAAGGTTTTGAAAACATTCTGTCCATTTCCCCATTCTGCTCGAAGCATACTTTAATTCAGGCCCTAGACGAGCATTGGTTCAGTGAGACCAACACGTTGCATTTGTGTGAGTGTGAGATAGGCGTTACCCCTTTTGAGTGGGCCGTCATCACATGTTTGAGATTTGATGGGGTCCCTGTCTAGAGCACGGAGGGGACTGTTGATGATGTAAAGAGAGTTTTGGGGATCTCTCGATTTGAGCTGAGCGGGATATGAATATCGGAATCTTTGTTGAGAGGTGGACCCTTCTTGTATGCTATAGAGATAGACGACGCAGAGCTGCACCAGCGACGGTATCATTTGCTTCTTTATTTGATAGTGTCGTGTTTTCTGAACAGCAACGACAATTTGTTTCATGTTGCATACGTCAGGATGGTTGACTTCTCGGAGGGTGCCCTCTTTGATTGGGGGTCTTTCATATTTGCTACTTTCCTCTAGGCTATGAGGAGGAGAGTGAGTTGCCCTTCACCGACACAGTTGGAATTCTGGCCTTTTTTGCTGTAGTGGTCGTTTGAGCATATGAGCGTGGGGCGTCCCTGACCTTCTAGACAGGAATATCAGATTCCTCGGACCTTGCAGTGGTCCCGCCCATCTGCGCATTCTTTTGATTTGCTGGACTTCGTGACTCTTCGCTCCCAGTTAGAGCTTTTCACGACAGATGAGGTTACCTGGCATCCATTTTGTTATTTGATGGAGGGAGGTCCGTACGGCATCGAGATATATCTGTCATCTCATAGATGCACGTTCTTATCTTTTTCCTCATGGGAGCTGTATATAAGCGACCACTGTTGGCGCCAAACGACGGGAGAGATACGGATCCCTAGATGCTCGTTTGCTGCTACCTTTGGGCAGACTTGGTCTCCGTCTATAGAAGATTTGGATGTAGCGATGTTCATGGTGTAGGAAGACTACACTGCTTAGTTTCAGAGTGTTTCTATTGCCGCTTTACCACTATGACCCCTGTTTGTAGAGAGTGCTCGATTGGCACGGAGTAGGAGCTCTTCTTTCAGATGATGAGGGACACTGATCATGGAGCCCAGTCTTCCCAGCCTTTTTCTGAGGGGGAGCAGTTGAGATACTTTCAAGAGTTTCAGCAGTAGAGGGCTCGACAGAGAGGAGCACCAGGCCAAGACTTTCCCTAGGATGAGGTACGTAAACCAGTAGTTTAATTTTTGTCTTTTCTTTTATAGATCTCTGTAGCATGCTTTTTTTTTAGTTTCTGATTGATTTTTTCTATTTCAGGATGCCCCGGACCCCCTAGAGGTTCTGTTGATCGGAGACCCAGACATCGTGGACAACGAGATGATGACAGGAGCAGGGATATCTGATACCTTCAGCATTAAGAGAGATTTTTTTGTTTGTAGTAGATAGCATTGTATAGAGTTGATTTTTTTCAGCAGGACACTATTAGTTGGCCCTTTTTGTTCTTCTTCGCTTCTCTTTTTTTGTAATAGAAACACCCTATATGTAATGTATCTATTTCAGTCTTTGTCTTTATCTTTTGTACTTCTTTTTTAGTCTATTACCTTGTATCGCATAGACATGTAAAAATGATACTGATATTCTATTTTCCACTGTAGTAAATGTCGTTTGCGCCTGCTTTTCTGGCACTCGTGGTTGCTTGATGGGCATCTTTTACCCCAGTTGAGTGGCTTTTGTTTGAGCAGTTGTTCGGTGGGGTGGCTAGTCTCTTGACCGTTCACGTTGCCCCAGACTTTCTGCTTGGTTTGGTGAGGTACTGGGTACCGGCGTTGAGCCTGTTTCATTTCGGCTTTAATGAGATGACTCCTACGTTGGAGGAGTATCACTTTGTATTGAGGATGCGACCTTCCCTAGAGACCGTAGCTCGTATATTCTTTGATCGGAATGCCCAAACTGCTTTCTGTTCTCTGATAGACCTAAAGAAGGCTTTATTGATTTCTGATGGTATTGACAGGATTCCAACTGTACGACCCGGTTTTCTGTGAAGTCTGTTTGGCGATGGAGGCTATTATGATCCGTGGGAGGATGATTTTACCCGACTGGCTGACAGAGGCATAGGTTCCCACAGATGCATATATGCCTTTGCATTTGTACTATTGGCGGAGTTATTCTTCCCGCGATATGATGGGTAGCTGAATCTGCGTGTGGTTTTCTTTATTGATACTATGATCGATGGACAGACAATCATACCAGCGATTTTGGCAGAGATGTTTAAGGGACTAACCCTATATCTTCTATCTTATGATTCTCGCATCTGTAGCGGTATTGAGCTGTTGTATGTGTGGCTTTTCGCCTATTTATTCAGGAGTCATTCATCATACCCTCGGTAGTTTCCTGACATTCCCTTATCATTTCTGATCGAACGGATTGTGGCTTTGTTATACATCCCTCAACAGTTGGATGCATGGATTGTAACTTTGGATAGTGTTACTCCAGATACTATTGTCTGGGATATCAGTATTTTCAGTGCTAGGAAGCATGCTGTGACTGTGCAAGGACTGAGTTTGTTCTTTTTGCCGCTTGTTGAGCTGTATGGCGTAGTGCCATATTATGGATGTCGCGCCCTTAGATAGTTCGGGCTTTACCAAGATGTCCCGGCTTTATCTTTGCTTTCTGATGGTAGCATGTACCATTTTGACTTTGCGAGCGATTTTGCTCATCCACTGATTGGAGAGGCATCTGCTTTGTGGGCTCAGCGGGTTATGATTTTGTCTACTCAGACCAGTGATAGTCCCGATGTTTTGGAGACGTATTTGTACTGGGTTGTAGAGAAGATAGGTCTTCAGGCTGGTATGGTAGCCACTTTCCCGGTGTACTTGGATCCATTTCCGTTGCCGCAGTGGTCATTATACTTTGCATCGCAGACTTCGAGCTACACCTTGCAGATGACATATTCACATTCATAGCATGCCCAGATGACCGGAGAGAGAGAGAGAGAGGGTCATTCAGCAGGCCTGTTCTGTTACTGGGGAGCGAGATTCATTGCGCGTAGATATCGATCACTTGTCCCTACAGTTGTCTGATATGGAGGTTGATGCGGGTAGTTTGCAGCGAGACCTAGCGGATGTGACAGCTTCAGCTAGCTCGACAAGCACAGTAACTGCTTTGGAGGATTCTTTGAGACAGACAACTCAGTGGCATGCGATTCAGCTAGAAGAGATCAGAAGGCTGTTATTTGAGTTGTCAGACCTGGATCAGATGGTTAATGTAATACCCGTATTTATTTTAATTATTTTAATTTGATTTATTATTATTATTGAAAAAAATAAGAAGAGGAAATAATGGTGTAGAGGAGTATTAAGTATTCAATAAAGAATTTTTATATTATAAATATATGTCACTTAATGAATATATGTATATATTTTGATGTAGGGGTGACATACAAGGGTGTTTAAGACTAAGAGGGAAGGTCAATATAGTCATGAGCATATTAAAACCTGATTAGGGTTGATTATAGGGTGGCTATACTCTCATTTGGGTTAAACTTTGTATTGAGTGGTGGCTAGAGAGAGATTAGAGAGGGAGGCTAAGGAGATTGGCAAAATCAAGGATAAGATCAAAAGTTTTTGGAGAAGAATCCTTCTTCAAAGTTATTCCTAACATCCTTGAGGTAAATCCTACCGATTTAGATTTTTAATTTCGTGCTTAATTAAACCTAGATTAGGGATTTTTTACTAATTACGATTAGTCTCTGAAATTTTTAGATTTACTTTGAAAATCATGGATTTAGGTGAGTTAGACTTGGTTTTTGAAGTCCAATTTTGAGTATGATTTGAGGATAAATGTATACTACATCATAGAGTACCTATTTTGCAGTTTGGTGGGTATTAAATCGACTTTAGATGAGTTTGTATGAAGAAACTCGAAATAGGATTAGCAGTTTCTTAATTCTGATGTTCTGTGTACTGACCGGTATGCACACCGGTATACCAGCCGGTATATCGGGCGGCATACCGGATGCCATATCGGCCTTAACAAATATTGACAGTAAGCCTTGGGTTATATGAAATTCGAAAAAATGAACTAACCAGCATGTCGGGCGGTACACCGGACCCATATCAGTCCCATACCGGTCAGTTAAAATTGAGAGTTTTGTTTGAGGATTGATTGGGATCTTGAGGTATTTCACCCTTGGACTTGTTTAGGCTATGTTTGGAGGATATTAGTGAACCATTGGAAGTGTTTTGGGTTTCATTGAAGTGATACATTGATGCCTTAGACTTTTGGAGGTTAAGACGTGTCTTTGAGGATTCTAAGTGTTGGGTTAGACCTTAGGGACCTTGAGGTGTCTAGGTCCATGCTAATGTTTAATTTCATTTATAGATGATTCTAGTATAATATGTGGATTCTAATCCAATTGTGTTCGTGTCAGGTGATCGTCTTCTCTTCCAAGGCGTGTGGAGGAGGGTGCTTGGCTCTTCGTTGGTACCAGGTGAGTTTGTGTTAGATATGAAATTTATTTACTCATATGCGAATAGTTTACATGTTTAAATGAGACTACTTGAATCAAATGGTTTATTCCATAATTATGAAAAGGATGATGAAGTAAGTTAATAAAAATTTGAATGATTAATGTACCTAGTTGTACAATATATACGGTGGATGCGTAGGATTTCCTTGTTGGATCACTTGAGTCTATAACGATGTTAAGTACACTAATGCATTGGAAATTAATAGTAAGGTGTACGCTTCTTGAATATTTATGCATGATTTAAATCAGGAAAAGAATAATCAAAGTAGCGTAGTGGAAGCGTGATAGACCCATGTAGGATTACTTAATGATTATGACACTTATGTGTACATGTGATATGTTACTTGTTGGTTGACGGTTGGAGATGTGTGGCCTCTTTGGGCCTTGTTAATTTAATAAAAGGTGTGGAGTAGGACTACTGGTGTGTGAGTCCAGGTGTAGGGGGAATATTGCCCCTATATATATATATATATTGAGATGGTGTTTGGCACTTGTGTATGTGCTACGGTGACCAGTGTGGGCAGAACGAGTGTTTGTACTCATAAGGTGGCCATGGTTGGCAGTTGGCATTTATTGCTATAAGGCTGGTGTATAGACTAAGGTGGATAGTGTTGGCCGTTTTCGGCCTTTTTGCTAAGAGACTGGTGTATAGCCTAAGGTGGCCAGTGTTGGCAGGAGATCATTATGATCATCAGTTATAGCCAGGTGGTCTAGCCTTCGGGCAATTGGAGTTTTTGTTCCACAGGTGGTGGATGTTGATGAACGATGTTTTTAGCCAGACGGGCTAGCCTTCGGGCAGGAATAAATTAAATTATATTATTGGGTGTGTGTGTGTTCACCCTAGAGTTATAAAGTACATCTATTCCTTATAGGAATGTAAGAAGTTGGAAATGTAAATGAACTTATATGACTTCACATGTGTTATACATTGGTCGGTGTAGAGTTAAAGTATATGATGGATAGACTATTATCGTTAGTAATAATCATAGTTTGGTGCACATAAAAATAGTAGTACTGCTAGAGGTACATATCTTGGAAAAGAATTAAATAGTTCATTAAAGATGGTACTTTGAGGTAAAAATATTCTACGTGAATCCTTAGACGTTAATGACTAGTTGTAGAGGGGGCTTTTCACATCCTTCGTACGTTGACTGTTGCTTGGACACACTTACTTGGTAGACGTTGAGTAGGATGGATAGTCTCTTGGAGTTGTCCCCCTCCTTGGGCATAGACTTGTCATAATAAGAAAAATATAATTATTTTAGTTGTCATTGACTCGAGAAATGGAATCATATAAATGAAATAAAGATGAAAGAATGCAAGACTTGGAAGAAGTATAAATACAAATAAAGATGAAATCAATGCTTATGTTAGCTTACTTATGCTTTCAATTCAAGTTATTCAAATTATGTTCATTCATATCTTGTTAGTCATATATTTAGATATCATATCTAATAAACTCTAGATTTCCTTGCTTGTGTCTTTCTTTTCTTTATTTTCTTTTAGCTTGGAAATCTAGGACTTGGAGACTTGAGGATTGGGTCCACTACAGGCAGATTTGGAGCAGTGTTTGTCTTTTCAGAGGACTTGGCAGTTTTTAGCAGGTGGTTGTGCTGGCTAGTTTTTATAGTCTTTGTTTTAGTTAGTGTTGTAGTTTGTTAGATTATTTCCGTTGTAGTAGTTGTTTTTCTTTTCAGGCAGTGTTACCTTACTTTCTGGTTATTGCTAGTGGATGTTAGAATTATTCTATTTTTGGATTGTGAGATTTAGTCTTCTGCTGTACTAGAAGTTTTATGTTGATGTCTTCTTGTGGGGTGATGTTTTACCTTGAAGTTGTAAGGCATTTTATTTATTTATATCTTGTGGTGAAGGTACCTTTTGAGATTTTTGATTATCAGGACTTGGGTTTTATCTGGAGGTGTCCTTTATAATTTATTCGTCCAATAATTGTTTAAAATTAAATGATTATTAGGGACGTGTCGTTATAGTTGATGAGTCACATGACTAGATCTGTGACTTGGGTGATGAAAGAGATCTGTTAGAGGATGATTTTGACACCCTGACTGGATTGTATGCTAGATCAGTTATGGAGATCCGGAGATTGCACATTCAGCTGCGTGCTACTCGACAACATTTGGCTCGAGAGAGAGGGATTCACTACTAGGATATAGAGGGCTTATGGTCTAGCTTAGCCTGGATATGACTCAGTTGCATATATTGCTATGGATACTCTGCTATTTTCTTGATGTGGATCGATCAGGCACCGAGAATGGTGTCGTGATGACTGCTCGATACAGAGAGATTTGTCAGGCTTTGTTGGGCTTGCTGGATGCTTTTTCTCGGAGAGACCTACAGTATTTAGCATTTTGCATTCTATGTTTCTTTTTCTGTATAGAATATCAGTGTATTGTTTTTATATATAAATACATTACTACTATTTGCAATATGTATCAAATAAGCAATGATATATTCATAGGCATTCATGATTCTCTGTTAAGAGAGATTGATACACAATTTATGTTAAACAATCAAAATAATTTTATAAATAAGGCTTCACCTATTGATCGAAGGCGGAAACCTAGATTAATTATTTCATTGAAAATAACTTCGTAATCTTTAGCACATAAAGCGACAGACTGTTGGACTGAATCAAACTAGATCTTCAGAGAAACTAGTTCCTCGGAAGGCCGATTTTCGTGCTGATATCTTCTCTGACCCCACTACTTTTCAGTTATATCCCGTTACTTTGACTAACTTCGGAGAGTGATTCTTGTGTGTGTGTGTTTTTTCTTTGGATTTTTCAATATCCATTTTTGCCATAACTCCCTTTTGGGTTAATAGTTATGCTGGATGCCATTTGATTTGTTCCTTTTTTACTACGGTCCCCTCTCGGGTTTTAACCGCGCTGGATTTATCCATTTTTGTTGTAGCCCCTCTTGGGTTTTGACTACACTAGATTTGTAATCCCATTTGTTTTGCCATAGTACCCTGTCAGGTTTTAACCATGCTGGGTTTTTCCGATTTTGCCATAGTTTTCCTTTTTAGGTTTAAACTATGTCGGATTTTTTTTTGAAGAATGATTTGGATTTTAACTTCAATAAGGCAGAAACTTCTTGACCAAGCTCTGATGATTTTGAATGAGAATGAGCACTTCCGTTATGAGGAGAGGCTCAAGAGTTCAGAGAGAAATAGGGAGAGATCTTTTGTAGAATCCTTTTTTGTTTGTGTGTAAAGGAGGTAGCGATTTGTTTTGATCATCATATAAGCATAGTGATGATAATTTCTTTTGTTTGTATCGCTATTGTCAAATAAGAGTAGAAAGAGAATTTTTTATTGAAGCCTCGAAAGAAGAAGTGGAAATGCTACTTCACTCAAATTTTACCAGATTAATGGTAAGAAGATGATGTCTTTATTGAAGTTAGAATTGAATCATTATATTTTAGAAAAGCTGCTACTAATCAGACATAGTAGAGCTTGAGCATATCAGTATTTAGAGGGAGTGGAAACTTGGGTCCATCCATTTATACTAGGATGACGGCTCCGCCCGATAGTATTTTGGCCACGATGAAGGGCCCTTGATAGTTGGGGAGAACTTCCCTTTCGCTTCTTTGTGAATGAGTAGAATCCGCTTCAAGACCAGGTCACCTTGCTGAAAGACTCTTGGTCGTACACGTTTGTTGAAGCTTTTCGAGATTCTCTGTTGATAAGACTATGAGTGGAATACTGCTGCTAGTCTTTTCTCGTCCAGAAGGGCCAACTGATTGTGTCGAGCCCTGATCCATTCTGTATTTTCCGTTACGGCCTCCATCATGATCCGGAGCGACGAGATTTATATTTCTGGAGTGAGGAAGGCTTCGTAGCCATATACTAGGAAATATAGAGTTGCCCCAGTAGAAGTTCGAGTAGATGTATAATATGCCATGAGCATAAATGGTAGCTTCTCATGCCAGTCCCGGTATATATCTGTCATCTTGCGGATGATCCTCTTGATGTTTTTGTTTGCTGGTTCTATCGTTCCATTCATATGTGGACGGTAGATGGTTGAATTCGGATGTTTGATATGGAACTGATCGCAAAGTCACTTTATTAGGGAATTGTTTAGATTCTTTGCATTATCAGTTACCAAAGTTTCTGGTAGGCCGTAGCGGCAGATGATGTTGTTTCTATTGAATCACGTAATGACCCTTTCGGTTATATGTGCAAAACTGGCAGCCTCCACCCATTTGGTGAGGTAGTCGATGGCGACGAGTATGAATTGATGACCATTGGAGACCATAAGGTGAATGGTTCCGATGAGGTCAATGCCTCATGCTGAGAAAGGCCATGGAGAGACCATGACTTGAAGCTCTTTGAGTGGAGCTCGCAAGACATCCCTGTGGATTTGGCATTTGTAACATCTCTTGATGTACTTGATACAGTCGGTTTCCATTGTTGTCCAATAGTACCCGGTACATAAGATTTTTCTGGAAAGGGTGTGACTACTCATGTGTGGGCCACAAGTCCCCTCATATATCTCAGTCATTAGCTCGTGGGCTGTAGTAGAGTCTTTGCAGTGCAAAGGATCGTGCACAGATCTTTTGAAGAGGATTTCCCCACACAAAAAGAATTGTGATTCCAATCTTCGGAGGGTTCTCTGATCATTGATGATAGCTCTGTCGGGAAATGCACTAGTCTGCATGAAGGTTTTTATATCCTGATACCATAGATGGTCGTCTCTTTCATTTGAATTTAGAGCGCAATGAGCAAGCAAGTCTCTGAGTTGAATCTGTATAGCCAGAATCTTTTCTTCATCAAACAAGTGTATGACTTCTGCTAGAGTTGCCAGGGCATCTGCGAAAGAGTTTTCGGCCCTAGGAATATGATTGAAGTTGATTTCTGTGAATTTGGCTCAGAGGCCCTTGATTTTCTGATGTGTTTATTCGCACTATTTATTAGCTTCTGATCGGATCCTAATCTGATTTGTCTTTGAAGTCGTACTCTTGAAGTGCTAAAATTTGTTTGATCGTTTCCAATTTGAAAGGATGAACGTTCGATTTCTTGAAAAAAAATTTGAATTGTTCTTTGTTTATTATCTTAGCAGAGAAGATAAATGAACAGAACATATTAAACTTTTCTTAACAGATGTAACAAGATAGAAGAATATATATTATACAAACATAAGATTTATTGACATTCCGTAACAGAAAATAAAACATAAAATAAACATTATGCATAATTTGTTGTGGTTTACCGAGAGACGCAGGCTTGATGGATCAGGCAGACCATCTAGTTTTAAAGTAGAGGGTTGATGACGACGATTTGCAACTTGTCGGTCATTTAGATCAACTCCTCGTCAAGATCCTCTTGCTCCCGCTTGGGTATGGCCATGAGCGGGAAGTCTTCGATACTCAGACTCACTATTGCGGCATCTGATGGTACATTTGCATCTACCAAGTTGATTATCCCAACATCGATAAGGTCTTGCACCTTATGTTTTAAGCTCCTATAGTTTTCGGTGGTATGTCCCACTTGGTTAGAGCAAAAGGCACATCGTTGATCCATCCTAAAATGTAGGGGATGAGGGTTTGGTAAAGGATGTGCAGGAATGATGTCCAGATGCCCTAAAGAGCTAAAGAACGATAACACCTCTGTCATTGGGATTGTCAATAGAGTGAAGTTCCTATTTTGCGGTGGGTCTCTTGCTGGACTTTGGAG
This sequence comes from Monotropa hypopitys, assembly GCA_002855965.1. Classification (NCBI taxonomy): domain Eukaryota; kingdom Viridiplantae; phylum Streptophyta; class Magnoliopsida; order Ericales; family Ericaceae; genus Monotropa; species Monotropa hypopitys. Next base: position 4,843 of record NMUG010001660.1, on the reverse strand, counting down.
AGAGACCTTTTGCGGCTTTGGATACTGACTTTGTATCGAGTGGTATGAGGATGACCTACACGGGCCAAGATTCCTTGGCTTCTGATATTGTGAGCGTGTATGAGATGGCCCATCATAGTTTTGGAATGGGTTTGAAGATGAGGGGGTTGCCCTAGTGTTGAGTCGGGAATAGGTATCCCTACTCCCGGCAGATGATTGCGACGGGAGAGCTTGTGATTGAACAAGATGGCTGAGTAGTGCTCGGTTGGTGATCTGAAGCTCTTGGTTCTTCCTTTGAAGTGCTTCAAATTCGTCCCAAAAAGCAAACTCGGGCTCGCTGCCACAGTGTGGGCAGTATTATCTCCTTGCCATTTGTTCGGGCTAGAGCTTTGATGTTCCTGCTATATGACTGATCTGGATGAACAGTGTCGATACCTGTACGACAACACTAAGCTAGAATCAGTTTACAAGGAAAATGTCTTTGGGGGTATTGGAGATGTATGGACTTTCTTTGAAATTTATAATTCAAGACGTGCCTCGGACATGGAGTCTAGAGGGTGATCTTGGATTGTAAATTCTTGGGAGATTTTGAAATGACAAGTCCATAATCTATTCTTAACCAATACTCCTAAAGACACTGACGATTTATGATGTTTAGCAGATATGTACATAAGAAAAAGTCTTTGGGATGATTGGAGACGTACGGACATCCTTTAATATTTAAAATTAGAGACACACCTCGGACATGGAGTCTGGAGGGTGATCTCGGATTGTAAATTTATTGGGAGATTTTGAAAATGACAAGTCCGTAGTCTAATCTCAACTAATATCCCTAAAGATGCTGATATTTTTTTTTTGAAACTTTGGTATTTAACAGATATGTATATAAAGATACCCCTCGGAATGAAAATATTTTCCCTAAAATAGTAAATAGGGTTTTGACTTTGACTCTTTTTTGAAATTCTATATGCAGCATGGAGCTTATGTTGGTTGATAAGTTTACGGTTCCCAAATCTTCAGACCTACGGCCTTGTGAGGGTACCATCGTAAAGTCGGTGATTTGGTTGGAGTGCCTCATTTCCCCTGCAGACTTTTTAGGGTTGCGCAATTTACTGTCGGACCCCCGGTTGGGTTGATAAGGGACAACATCCATTTTGGGCAGTCAGACTTCCACCCAAAACAGGAGATGATGCAAATGATGCATGAAAATCGTACATGTGCAATGTAAGTAAATGTTTTTTGAAAATGAGGGAAATTCTTTTGCAGTTATATCGAAAACTAGATATAAGCAGTAAATTGTTTCAGCGCAACAATTTTTATCAGCGCGGACATTTTTCTTAGCAACACGCCTTGTAATCTTCTTGAAAAAGAATAAACACGATGCATATCAGTAATATAAGCTGGGATTTGATTGATTTGAAAATTTTGGAAGAAAATTATTTTTGAAAAAGGTTTCGCAAGCCGAAATCCTCGAATGTCCCCAACGGAGTCGCCAGCTATTGCGTCGAGAAACTTTTTCGTCCTTCCCTCGCCTCCTTATGCGGAGGAATCATTTTCTGGGACGGATAATCTGTGCTATTGGGATTGTTTGCAATTTTATTTGAAAATGACTCTGATGGCCTGAATGTGCCGATTCTGAAATGTTTAGATCTAACAACGGTTTTGCAATTGCCTAAACAATATGCAACCTATTATTAATCTATTTTCGGTGTCACCACTCGGCATAGAGTTGCGGTGTGCCAAGTCATCAGTATTTATTTTGGATAAAATGTCTGCATAACTAGAGATTCGAAGTTCGAGGATTAAATTACGAATGGGGAAGGTGTTAGGCACCCCATTCGCCCTTTCGGTATTTCAATTTTCAAAAGTAAATTTCTTTTTAACCCAAAATCAATTGTTTTCTCGGCCAAGAGAAATGAATGAATGATACTAATGTGTATGAAATGAATTGAATAGAACAACTCCTTTATATAGTTGTTGACGGGCAGCATTTTGGCCCGGTTTTGATTTAGAAAGAGTTGAAAAGAGGAATTTTGACGGATAGTCTGTCAGCCCGGTTTGGATTTTGAAAGCAGCATTTTGGCCCGATTTTGATAAAATTTTAAAGAAAGAATTGTTTTTGAGCCGGACAGAACTTCGGCGTTGTTTTAAAAATTGATTTTCTACAGTCGGACAAAATTCCAACTGCGTTTGAGAAAATGTTTTTGTTTTGTTAATTTAGTTTTATTTGTATTCGACAGTTAGACAGAACTTTGATTGTGTTTTGAAAGCATAATTTTATTGAGCCAGACAGAACTTAGGCCGCATTTTAAAAGAAGATTTTCTGCAGTCTGATAGAATTTCGACTCTGTTTTGAAAGAATGATTTTGTATTTTGTAGTTGTACAGTACTTCGATTGAGTTTTTGAAAGAATATTTTGAAATTGGTCGGACAGAGTTTCGATTGTTTGTTTGAAAGAATGTTTTTTATTTTGAAGAATCCTGATAGAATATCGAGTGATCCGCCATGACCCGACTCCCGAGATATTCATTTGATCCAGATCGGTCGGCTACTACAAGCTTTTACCTAATGATCTGAATCAAAGGATTTTTGTTTTGTTAATTTGTCTATTTTTAGTCGGACAGAGCTTCGAATGTGCCTTGAAAATGTTTGTTTTTGGTTTGGAAGTCTCAAAGAATATCGAGTGATCCGGCATGACCCGAGTCACGAGGCATTCTTTTAATCCAAGTCTGATGACTACTGCAAACTTTCACCTCAGAGTTCGGATCGAGGAACTTTGTTTTTGTTGTGAAAGTGTTTTTGGATTTTTCAGTCGGACAAAGCTTCGACTATAAAATGATATTTTTTTATATTTGGGTCAGACAGAGCTTCGACCATATTTCTAAAAGTGTTTGGTTTTTTTAATTCCATAGAATATCAAGTGCTCCGGAATGACCCGAGTCACAAGGCATTCTTTTAATCCAAGTCTGATGGCTACTGCAAGCTTTCATCTCAGAGTTCGGATCAAGGAATTAGGTTTTTTGTTTTTGAAAGTATTTTGAGTATTTTTCAGTCGGACAGAGCTTCGACTGTGAAAAATAGTTTTTAAAATTTTTTTGGGGAGGGAATTATTTTCTTGAGTGTGAAAAATCCCACAGAATATCAAGTGCTCCGGAATGACACAAGTCACAAGACATTGTTTTAATCCAAGTCTGATAGCTACTGCAAACTTTTAATTCAGAGTTTGGATATAGCAATTTTGTTTTTATTTTTAAAATGTTTTTGGAAAGCGAAAATGAATCACTAAAGAGAGAGACTATATATATATATGATATAATATATATAAGTATATGTATGTATAGATAAGAGTATAAAATATCATATATATAAATCGACATGGATATAGTCTGAGCTAGATGGCAATACATATAATATAAACCGAGATGGATATAGTCCGAGTTAGACGGCAATCATATATAGCATACCGACAAGCCCGGGCTATTGAAATAAAAATAAAAGTGATAAAGATGGCGTATGAACCGAGATTGTACTTTTAGGATGAAGACGTTTTTATATTCTTCTCATACGCGACAGTGGAGCAGGCATGGCCTTACATGTGTCAAATTCTAACGAGGAGAAAGACATAAAATAACGTCTTATTTATACAGATATTTGTTCTGAAATGAGAAGACAAATATAAAAGAATAACGACAAATTTGTATTAAATGTATCTGTATAATTCGGGAAGACGACTTCTTTAGGTAGCTTCTTTAAAGTATAGTAAGTTATAGTATCGGATGTGGCCAAGTGACTAATACCAAACTATAAATTAAAAGACTACCAAGAGTCTCCCGAAAATAGAAGAAACAAAACGAAATTTACCGTAGGAAATGGGCGGAGATTCGGCTAGATTAGGTTACTTCGCAAAGATGTGGAAAGCATGTTTGTAGGTTTTTAGGGTTTTGAATTGGTCGCTAGACCTTTTAGTTGCTGGAAATTGGCTCGGGTTTGAGTGGTACTTCAAGAACGAAGTGTGTTCTTGGAGGGTTTTGGGTTCGGCAGAGGTTCGATCGGATTTTGAAGTGGTTTTGGATAGTGTGTAAGGATTTGGACCCAGAGGTATTTGGTTTGAGAGTGATTTGGCAGCAATTGGGATGTTTGGTTCTTCGAAATGTTGAGGGTTGAGTTTCTTATATAGGCAATACATGTTGCAACTATAGTTGCGACATGCCTTAAAACTCGGCCAATCACATGGCTCGCGGGCCATGTGCTGGAATGAGATATTTTGGATCTTTTGAGGAAGGTTCCTGTCTATTTCCTTCGGATAAATTAGATAAAAATTAAAATGAAATATCTTAAAAATTGAAAAAGTGATCTCGGGTTCTGAACTTTGTCAAAAGCTTCTGTTTGCGCTTGGTCGGCCACTCGTTGAATTCGATTTTAACAATTTAAATTTGATATTGTTGATCGTTGAGTTAGATCATGAATATAGAAAATATCCCGGACTTGAACCAGACGTTTCCCAGGAAAACCCTGAAATTCGGCTCTGATGCTTTAAACGAAGTGAGTAGCGTTAGGTGCATTTCTTAGACTGCTCAACTTCTATTAGATCTGTTCTGCAGGGAATGTCAAACTATGAAGATGAGGTTCGTAGAAATTTAGTTTGCTGATTTCCGAGACCGGTTGACGGCTGCAGGGAAATCTGAACGGATAGGCATTTATGGTCAACTAAATTCCAAATTTTGATCGGATAGATTCAGTCTTCATGCAGCCTTCTCAGTAATGAATTTACCTTTGACATTCCATTCAAAAGGAAAATTTTGGTCACTCGTGTGGAATTATGCTATTTCCCGAGCATTCTGCTTATTCAGATGAGGTTTCTGTA
>NMUG010001659.1:0-17379 GCA_002855965.1 Monotropa hypopitys | reverse complement strand
TGCCAATTTTGGTTTTTCTGTAGGAATAGAAGACTTAAGTAAATCAATGTCATTTTTAAATTTTCTATTTATTCATTATATTTCTCTAATTCTTCTTGCAAGTTATCTTTTTCAATTATAACTTTTTAAAATTCCATAGAAAGATCCTTACAAAGTAATTTCAAGAAATCATACTTAGATGTAATTTTCTCAAAGTTTTCTAATAATGAATCATAATCATTTTGAGAAGACAACATAAAATAATAATAATTATTAGCCATTAAGCAAAGGTTAGTCATGTCACCATCATTGTCACTAGAATCGGAAGATTATTCTTCCAATGCTAAGGTCATCAAATTTTTAAGTACCATTTTAAGAGAATAATGAGACTTATAATGTCCCGATTTCTTGCACGTGAAACATATAACCTATGAATTTTTACCTTTATCATCCTTTTTTTATTCAAATAATTTTTTGAATTTTTTTGTGATGGTGGTGATTTCCTCATCGTCATCGGAAGAACAAGATGAACTTTACTCCTCCTTCTTTACTTGTAAGCATGCAAAAGGACCATCACAATTGTTCTTGAAATCTAGATGCATCTCCTCCATCACAAATTTTCCCATTAGTATATCAATGGAGCATGAAATAAAATCCATGGTTTGGAAGATGATGGATGCTTTGGTCTCCCATTTCTTAGACATAGAACTGAGAATTGTTCTTGACATTTCCACATTAGAATAGGTCTTACCAAGAGACTTCAAAGAATAAATAATATTATTAAATCTAGAAAATATGCAAGAAATAGTTTCAAGATCATGAATGGAGAACAATTCATATTCATGAACTAATATATCAAGTTTACCCTCTTTAACTTGAGATCTGCCTTCGTGAGTTACAACTAATCTATCCCAAATATCTTTTGCCGAGTCGCAAGTTGATATGTGATTATACTCACTTGAATCCTATACTCATTATAGGATTTTTGTAGAACATGTAGACCATTTAAAATGGTCACCCATAAATCATAGTCGATGGATTAAATATAAACACGCATGCAATTTTTCTAATAGAAAAATTTTGTTCCATCAAAAAAAGGTGGTCTAGAGGTGGATTGTCTTTCAAAGACATAAGAGATTGTCATGGATCTTTTGCTCTAGACGGTTAAGTCAAGAATATCAACTAGATCAAAAGCATCCAAAAATAATGCAAATGATGCACAAAAAATAATATACCAAATGTTGTAAAAAATGGTGAACAATAAGTTGATCTACAAAGAAGAGGTTCTAGCTTTGATACTAATTATTGGTCCCGAAATGCAACCAAGAGGAGGGTGAATTGGTTTGACAACAATGATAACCAAATAAAAAATTAATCGACTAATTTGTAACACAAGAAACTATGTATCAAAAATATGTTTGTACAATCTCGGCTTAAGAGCCAATATCAATAGCCTTACATTACACCTTGATTATTGCTATATGACAATGTTTAAGGTTTCGATCTTGAGATTGTTTCTAGAATGGGGATTGAAAAATATATTTTGATATAACAATATGTATGATCACAATAATTAAATTGCAAGAATAAAGAGATATAGAGACAAACAATATACAAAGATGTATAGTGGTTCAATAGGGCGTGTCTCTCCCTACCTTTATCCATTTACCCCATAACATATGAAGGATTCCACTAATCGAAAGGGCAACCATACAACATGATTCCCAAGGATTACAAATGAGGACCTTCGAGGGTGGACTCCAACCGTTGCAACTAAGGACCTTCGAGGGTGGACTCCAACCTAACAACGGGGATCTTTGAGGTTGGCCTCCAAACTATCTACTACAAAGGACAACCCTTGTTTTACAAGAAAGTACATTGATCTATAGTAGGAGTTCAAACACAAACTCCTTTACAATATAAGATCAAAAGAGGGAGATTGAGATAAATAAAAGAACAAACACTAAAATCTCTCTTTCACAATACACACTTAAAGTGAGCAATAGGTATTACAATGGTTGTGCTCCAAAACTTGGACTGTTAGGGTTTGAGGCAAGAGAGAAGAGTAGAACAAAGTAGGCTCCTTAATGCATCCTCAAAAGTTCTTAAAGTCTCTTTATAATTCTTCATAAAATTAAAGAAATGTTGTAGGGTAGCCTGGACATTGCATAAGACAATACTAGGGCTATAAACGAGTCAAATCGTGCTGAACTGTGCGAAATTCGGGACTAGTTTATTAATGTATAGGCTTGGCTCGAGTTCAGCTTGTCCCAAAAATCCGAGGCTCGGGCTTGGTTCGAGCTCGGCTCGATAGGGCTCGCTAAACTAAAGGAGCCGAATCGAGCTGAATCTAGGCTCCAATTCGGGTTCATCGAACTATAAAAATTGGGCTCGATAGGGCTCGTTTCCATTTTTTGCCTTCTAATCTAAATAATCTAAATAAAAATGGGTAAATCTATATTTTCAAACTTTTTTCATGCATGTATTATTTTATTTTCTTATTTTACTCAGTAATATTGTAACACCCCATGTTTTTAAGTAAAACATTTCCAACACATTTTTTTAAATATAGTAAACACAAATACTAAGGAGTTAACGGTTACTATACAGATGCATTGCAGTAGAATTTCTCATTACATCAATCTTGATACAATATTGAAAACTGAATAAATACCAGGGGAAAAAGTATAACTGCTACTACTCACTATAAACTGTAAAGGAGAGTACAAGGTACAGAAGAGAGCCAAGGCCGCAGATCCAAAGGGAACCAGCTGCTAGCACAAGCCCCAAATCACCCTGCAAGAGAAACCCTGCAATACAATCCTAGAAAAGAGAAAGAAAAGAGGGTCTGAGTAAAACACGGCTCAGTGAGGTAACGACTAACGATTACAAAGCATGCACGAGCGCATGCGACCCTAAGTGCCACAAACCAAAGGAAAGTAAGGTCAAAGGGAACGTACAACACACGTACATACACACACACACCCAAGTGACATGAATCTAGGAGTATCTTTGAGGTCAAATAAGTAGAGTGACGCCCTAACCACAATCGACGTCTCCAACGTGAACACTATCACTAGGTGTAACGACTCGAATTTCTCTATTATTTTTCGGATTTAAAAATCGTGTCTTGGATTGGTTTTCTGGTATCAAATTCCTTCTCGAACTTGTCTCCATCTTGAGAGTATGGTCCCGGGATGCCTTTGCACCCTTATGCATCGTTTGTTTTGAGTTCGGGACGTTTCAGGGTGGTTCGGAACCCTTGTTTCTTTTATTTTTCCTGTTTTGGTGAAGTTGCACTAGTGCAGGATAGGTGTGCACTGGTGCAGGAGGATTTTTAGTGCCACTATTCAGTTTTGAAGCTGTTGCACCGGTGCAGGTGAGATGCGCACCGGTGCAGGGAAACTCTGAAGCTACTGCTCGGATCCTTGGAACAGTTGCAATGGTGCAGCTGATATGTGCACCCGTGCAGGTTGTGTTGTAAACCTTCTGCTCGATTATTTAAGCCGTTGCATCGGTGCAGCCAAGGCTTGCACCGGTGCAAAGTGCGTTTGCATCGGTGCAGCTTTGCTATACACCGGTGCAGCTGTCTAGCAGACCTCATTAAGGGCAACTATGTCTTTTTGTCTTGGGGGCTATATATATCATTTGGAGCCCGAATTGTATCATTTCCACTCTTCTTCTACCTCTGTCTAACCCTATTATCTCACTCTCTCCCTACCTCCATTGTTGTCCAAGCTTAGAGCTTGAAAACCAAGACTCTAGGAAGCTCCAATCAAGAAATCCAAAGCACTAACATTGTTCCTAGCGAGGAGATCTACGCGTGAAGCCCCATAGTTTTGGCACACATCAAAGTTTCAAAGTCTAGGGTTTCTCAAGCTTCACCAAGGTAGGACTTATCTATGGCTTTCTATGTTCTTAGTTGTGCTCTCTCTTCTCTTTGTTAAATCTTATGCATGTTGATGTAGATTTTCGTGGGTATAATATGTGATGATATTTGACCTAGGGTTTGTAGCTTAATAATGAAATTGGTGAGGGTAATGGAGTTCCTAGGTTCATATATACCCATTGTCAAGTTCAATTTGATGTTGTGAATCCTCACGTGAAAAGCCCTAAAATCATGGCACTTTACCTTTGGAAATTTGGGGGTTTTGATCCTAAGGGTGTTGAATGGTTCTATTGGAGTCCCTCATATGCAATTAAGTAAATTTAATCACGAATGAATGGGTGACATGGGAAAGGCCTTGGTTTACCCTTGGCATACTAGCCAATGGCTAAGAGATCAATACGAGTTAGGCCTTGGTTCATCCTTGGCAAACTAGCCTATGGCTAGGAAATTGACACAAGAAAGGCCTTGGTACTCCCTTGGCATAATAGCCTACGACTAGGATTTATACGAGAATGGACTTATGATGGGGTTCTCGGGAGGGTCGCTCCCTCCATGACATTGTGCACAATGGAGGTGATGTTAACCCCCCAACATTTTTGGGAATGATGGATACGATATGCGACTACACTTGACACTACATGACGATTGACGATACGTGATGACTTTATGGAATATGCTTATGATGGAATGTCCCTTGTTGCGATACTATGCAAGTCTTGGAATATGACTCACTACTACACTTAATGAATAAAGAGGAATGGAATCAAATACATGTGTATCTTAGAGTACTTGTCTTGCTACTCTCTTCTTGATTCGTACTCACACTCTTTTGTTGTAAATGAATAATGTGTGTCATAGTGGGATCAATTACCATGCATCTAGTAGCCCATTCATGCTTGATATGTCTCGTTTCATGGCACACACTAGTCACGCCAATTATTAACATGTTAGCTATAGATATTTCCTACTTTGGCGTGACACGCCCTTTTTTAAAAGGTTATATAGGAAAGAATCTGGTATTTGAAGATTTGGGAGCTGCTTGAAGATTGTGGAATTTTTGGTAGCCATCAAGACTCATGCACTTATTTTTGGTTTTGAAAATACCCCATTTTGAGGGTTGTACTAGACTCATGGTTTGTAACAACTTTAAACATTGGCACTCTATTCCTCTTCTACTCATTCTATGGTTTGGAACTCATGTTTTCAGTATTTATTCACTCTCGGATTTTTAAGTATGTTTGGAATGGGATGTTGTAGTATTTGCGCTTACTCTAAATTATGATGATCCATGTTTGTTCCCCATTTAATAAATGTTTTAAAAAAAATGGTTTAAAAATCCAGGGCGTGATAACTTGGTATCAGAGCTTTCGGTTGCGAAAACTTAGGCCTTTGGGGAGACTCTTAGTCTCTATGGGTTGCATTAAGTTTGAGTTTGCATCATCTAGCATGTGTGTGTGAACATTTGAGCATGCATTGGCATTGATCCCTAGGTTGGTGTGAGTGGTGAAATAATGGTCTCCATGTGTTGTTACTCTTTGTGGGTATAGTCTCCTTATTGATTCCATTGGCTATGAGAATCCATTCTTGATATCGTCAAGCTTACTTCTCATTGATTGAGCCTTATGTCACTGATTGAATTATCTGTTCGAGCCTTGTCTTGTGCTCTATTCTTATCGTGTTCATAACTCTCTTGTAGAAATGGCTCAATGTCGCAGTAGAATAATAGGTTGGGGTTGCCGAGGCGCGAATGCCCAGGATGCTCATAGCGAAGAGGTTAATAATCGTATGCGTGGGTTGGAGGATGAGGCACCTCCTGTCATTCCAGTTCCCATTCCTGAGGGACTTGTGGCTCCTAGCCAGTTTGCGCGAGAGCTAGCGGCCGCCATGGTTGAGGCTAGCCGTGGGTTTGCAGCACCCAGGGAGAATGCGGGAAACCGCACGATAGAGGATCTTCGAGAGTTCAGGAGGATGGATCCCCCAAAGTTCAACGGGGAAGGCGATCCACTTGATGCCGATCACTGGTTATTCGAGATTCGAAAGGTGTTGGACACCCTGGACATCACAGAGGATACGCTTCGTATTTATTTTGCCACTTACCATCTTACAGAAGAGGCCACCCAGTGGTGGAGTTCCATTATTGAGATGAGGCGTGACAGCCTTCTTGCCGGTGGAGATGCTGATCCACAGGTTATCTTAGATCCCGTTCGTTCTATGACTTGGGCAGACTTTCAGACCACTTTCAAAGGCCAGTATTTTTCAGAGAGTTACAGGGAGCATCGCAGGAAGCAGTTCGAGCATCTGGAGCAGGGGACGATGACTGTGTCCCAGTATGCCATACGATTTCAGGCATTGTCCAGGTTTTCTACAGACCTAGTCGGTTCAGAGGAGAGAAAGTGCAAAAGGTTCGAGAAGGGTCTTCACCCTTCGGTCTAGCGGTTGGCTATGAGTCATCGGATCAGAGTCTTCGCAGATATGGTTGACTGTGCTAGGGCGATCGAGCCCAAGAGGGATCATCAGCAGAGAGATTCAGCTGAGAGAGCGAGGGTGTGGGAACTGCGCAGGCAGGTTTCCAATTCCAATTCATCTTCGGGCAGCATTAGGAAGAAGTAGTAGTGGGAGTCCCATCTTTCCCGAGGTCAGAGGTCCCAGCCTAGTGAAAGTTCAGCGCGGAGTCCACCAGTTTGCCATCGGTGTCATCCGTCGGGGCACCTGCGGGTGGATTGTAAAGCCCCGGCTTGTTTTCAGTGCGGCCAGGTAGGCCATCTAGCCAGAGAGTGTCAGAAAGGAGCAGGTGATCGAGGTGATGTGAGATCTCAACAGCAGCAGCAGCAGGGTGGACCGTATTGTCCACAGCAGTCAGGGCCATCCGGTTCAGTTCAGGCTTCTCTTACTGGAGGAGTTCTGACTCCTGCTAGGCCTACACAACAGTTTTAGCCGAGAAGAGGAGGTCAGCAGGGTCTGACGACCCAGGTCAGAGACTTTGCCATTCCAGCGGCTTCTACTCCTTCTGTATCTCACTAGCATCCAGAATCCTCAGTTGTGTGGGATATGTTTCTCATTTATAATTCTTGGGCCAGCGTGTTGTTTGATTCTGGTGCATCACATTCGTTCTTAGCTGCATCTTTCACACGTGCTTTGGAGTTAGATTTGGATGTCCTTGATCCACTGTTGTTTGTTGACACCCCTGTTGGAGGTCGTGTTCATTTAGACCGAGTGTGTAGAGATTGTGAGTTGACTCTTGAGGATCATAGATTTACCTTCGATTTTATTGTTCTGGGAATGTATGGATTCGATATGATTCTAGAGATGGATTGGTTGTCTACCTTCCATGCCCACATTGATTGTCATCGACCCTGAGTGTGATTGTTCTCTCCTGGAGGAGTTTATTTCTATGTGTATGGTGACCGGAAGGAGTCCATCGATTCTTCCTTATCTAATCTGAGGGAGTGCGATTCAGTCAGTTGTATGTTGGCCAGTCTCAGTCTCGATGACGATTCCTCTCTACATGGGAATCTACCCCTAGTTGTTTGCGAGTTCCCAGATGTGTTTCCTGTAGAATTGCCCTATTTGCCACCTAGGCGAGAGGTGGAGTTCTCCATTGATTTGTTACCCGGTACTTCTCCGATTTCAGTACCACCTTATAGATTTGTGCTAGCGGAGTTACGGGAGCTGAAATCCCAGTTGCAGGAGCTATATGAGTTGGGCTTCATTCGGCCTAGTTCTTCACCTTGGGGCGCACCATCGTTATTTTCAAAGAAGAAGGACGGTTCGTTGCAGTTGTGCATTGACTATCGGAAATTAAATCGTATGACGGTGAAGAATAAGTATCCAATGCCTAGGATAGATGACTTGTTTGATCAGTTGCGTGGTTCTACATGCTTCTCCAAGATCGATTTGCATTCCGGTTACCATCAGTTATTGGTGCGGGTGGAGGATATCCCGAAGACTGTGTTTCATATCCGTTATGGTCATTTTGAGTTTGTAGTCATGACATTCGGTTTGACTAATGCTCCAGCTACGTTCATGGATCTCATGAACCACATCTTTCGTATCCATCTTGACCGGTTTGTGGTGGTCTTCGTCGACGACCTTCTCATCTATTCTGCTTCTGAGTAAGAACATCAGGTTCATCTCAGAGTTGTGTTGGAATTGTTGCGGGAACATCATCTTTATGTAAAACTTAGCAAGTGCGAATTTTGGCTTCTAGAAGTGAAGTTCCTTGGGCATGTTGTTTCTCAAGGCAGAGTTTCGGTGGACCCGAGCAAGATTGATGATATTTCGTTATGGCCACATCCTCAGAGTGTGTTTGATGTTTGTAGTTTTCTTTGTCTCGCGGGCTACTATTGGTGTTTCGTTTTGGACTTTTCTCGACTAGCAGCACCTATGACCCGTCTAACCCGAAAGGGTGTCCCTTTCCATTGGGAGGATGATTGTAAGATGGCATTTGAAGAGTTGAAGCGGCGGCTCACTTCGGCACCGATCCTTATTGTCCCTGAGCGTGGAGTTGGCTATTCAGTATATTGTGACACTTCGCATGAGGGTTTGGGTTGCGTGTTGATGCAGGGAGGAAAGGTTGTTGCCTATGGTTCGCGGTAGTTGAAGACCTATGAGCGGAATTATCTGACTCATGACTTGGACTTGGCGGCTATTGTCTTTGCTTTGAAGATGTGGCGAAACTATTGGTATGGCGGGCGGTTCGAGGTATTCTCTGATCATAAGAGCTTGAAATATTTGTTCACACAAAAGGATCTCAACTTGCGATAGAGGCGATGGATGGAGCATCTAGAGGATTATGATTTCGAGTTGCACTATCACCTAGGGAAATCAAACGTTGTTGCAGATGCACTGAGTAGGAAGTCTTCTTATTTGGCGAGCCTAGTAGTTTTTTATTGGAGGTCAATGGAAGATTTGGGACCCTATGTTCTACATGCAGAAGAGACCGGTGAGCGGGTAACGTTGTGCAACCTATCCATTCATTCAGAGCTTTCTAGGTGGGTGATAGAGGCACAGACCGACGATGCAAAGGCTACCCATATGCGCGCAAAGTTCTTTAGCGGCGATGCCAGGTAGGGTTGGATGATTCATGTGGATTCCAGTTTGCGATATCATGGTAGATTGTTCGTTCTTGATTCTTGCCGAGGAGGTAACTTATTCGAGTTCCATCATTCACCATTGGCAGTCCATCCAGGAGGTACCAAGATGTATCATGATCTTCGACGGTAGTTCTGGTGGCCAGGAATGAAGAAAGATGTGGCAGTTTTCGTTTCCAAGTGCCTTACTTGCCAGCAAGTAAAGGCAGAGCACCAGTGACCAGCGGGTTTACTTCAGCCTTTACCGATAGCAGAATGGAAATGAGAGCATGTGACAATGGATTTCGCTTCCGGCTTTCTGAGATCTCCTAGTAGGCAGGATGATATTTGGATCATTGTCGATCAATTGACGAAGACAGCACATTTCTTACTGATTAGATTTGCACAGTCTGTGGATTTGTTGAGCCGGCTATACATCAGGGAGACCATCAGGCTTCATGGCATATCATCTTCTATTGTGTCCGATCGGGATCCCAGGTTCACTTCCAGATTTTGGCGGAGCTTGCAGACCTCTTTTGGGTCAAAGCTCATGTTCAGCACGACGTTTCACCCTCAGACAGATGGTCAGTCCGAGCGTACTATTCAGATTCTAGAAGACATGTTGCGTGCTTGCATGCTGGATTTCGAGGGAAGTTGGATTGATCACCTACCATTGATAGAGTTCGCGTACAACAATAGTTTCCACTCGAGTATTGGGATGGTACCATTCGAGGCTTTGTATGGTAGACCTTGTCGTTCTCCAGTTTGTTGGCTTGATGTGGGAGAGTCCGCTATCATTGGTCCCGAGATGATGCAGCAGATCATGGAGCAAATCAAGACCATTCGACAGAGATTACTCACGGCCCAAAGTCGCTACAAAAGCTATGCGGATAGACATCGTACTCCCTTATCATTCGAGGTTGGTGACCACGTTTTCTTGAAAGTTTCGCCTCGCCGTGGTATTGCACGTTTTGGGAAGAAAGGAAAATTAACTCTACGTTTCATTGGCCCGTTCGACATCATAGAAAAGATTAGAGAAGTTTCATATCGACTTGCCTTGCCATCAAACATTTCGATTGTCCAAGACATTTTCCATGTTTCAATGTTGCGAAAGTATGAGCCCGATTCTTCACACATCATAGATTGGTCCAACGTTGAACTTGAAGCCGACGTTTCCTATGAAGAGAGACCCATTCGTGGGCTAGATTCACGGGAGCAAGTGTTGCGAGGGAAGACCATTACACTTTTGAAGGTATTATGGAGCAATCACGGAGTTAAAGAAGCGACTTGGGAACGAGAGGATGAAATTCGCACAAAATTTCCAGAATTGTTTTAAATCGTTTCTAGTGATTGGCACTTGTATCTACATTTTGTACTTCCACCGTAGTAAATTTCGGGGACGAAATTATTTTAAGGTGGTTGAGATGTAACGACTCGAATTTCTATATTATTTTCCGGATTTAAAAATCATGTCTTGGATTGGTTTTTTGGTATCAAATTCCTTCTCGAACTTGTCTCCATCTTGAGAGTATGGTCCCGGGATGCCTTTGCACCCTTATGTATCGTTTGTTTTGAGTTCGGGACGTTTCAGGGTGGTTCCAAACCCTTATTTCTTTTATTTTTCCAGTTTTGGTGCAGTTGCACCGGTGCAGGATAGGTGTGCACTGGTGCAGGAGGATTTTTAGTTCCACTGTTCAGTTTTGGAGCAGTTGTACAGGTGCAGGTGAGATGTGCACCGGTGTAGGGAAGCTCTGAAGCTACTGCTCGGATCCTTGGAACAGTTGCACCAGTGCAGCTGATATGTGCACCGGTGCAGGTTGTGTTGTAAACCTTCTGCTCGATTATTTAAGCCGTTGTATTGGTGCAGCCAAGGCTTGCACCAGTGCAGAGTGGGTTTGCATCGGTGCAGCTTTGCTGTGCACCGGTGCAGAGGCTGTCTGGCAGACCTCATTAAGGGCAACTATGTCTTTTTGTCTTGGGGGCTATATATATCATTTGGAGCCCGAATTGTATCATTCCCACTCTTCTTCTACCTCTCTCTAACCCTATTCTCTCACTCTCTCCCTACCTCTATTGTTGTCCAAGCTTAGAGCTTGAAAACCAATACTCTAGGAAGCTCCAATCAAGAAATCCAAAGCACTAACATTGTTCCTAGCGAGGAGATCTATGCGTGAAGCCCCATAGTTTCAGCACACATCAAAGTTTCAAAGTCTAGGGTTTCTCAAGCTTCACCAAGGTAGGACTTATCTATGACTTTCTATGTTCTTAGTTGTACTCTCTCTTCTTCTTGTTAAATCTTATGCATGTTGATGTAGATTTTCGTGGGTATGATATGTGATGATATTTGACCTAGGGTTTGTCGCTTAATAATGAAATTGGTGAGGGTAATGGAGTTCCTAGGGTCATATATACCCATTGTCAAGTTCAATTTGATGTTGTGAATCCTCATGTGAAAAGCTCTAAAATCATGGCACTTTACCTTTGGAAATTTGGGGGTTTTGATCCTAAGGGTGTTGAATGGTTCTATTGGAATCCCTCATATGCAATTAAGTACATTTAATCACGAATGAATGGGTATGAGACATGTACTATATATAATGTGAATTTAATGACATTGATCTCTTCATTATTGACTAAGCCCCTTGCGTAATAAAATTGTGTTAACAAGTATACTCGAGATTAACATGGGAAAGGCCTTGGTTTACCCTTGGCATACTAGCCAATGGCTAGGAGATCGATACGAGTAAGGCCTTGGTTCATCCTTGGCATACTAGCCTATGGCTAGGAAATTGACACAAGAAAGGCCTTGGTACTTCCTTGGCATACTATCCTCCGGCTAGGATTTATATGAGAACACTTATGATGGGGTTCTCAGGAGGGTTGCTCCCTCCACGACATTGTGCACAATGGGGGTGATGTTAACCCCCCCAACATTTTTTGGAATGACAGATACGTTACGCGACTACACTTGACACTACGTGACGATTGACGATACGTGATGACTTTACGGAATATGCTTATGATGGAATGTCCCTTGTTGCGATACTATGCAAGTCTTGGAATATGATTGTACTCACTACTACACTTAATGAATAAAGTGGAATGGAATCAAATACATGTGTATCTTAGAGTACTTATCTTGTTACTCTCTTCTTGATTCGTACTCACACTCTTTTGTTGTAAATGAATAATGCGTGTCGTAGTGGGATCAATTGCCATGCATCTAGTAGCTCATTCATGCTTGATATGTCTCGTTTCATGGCACACACTAGTCACGCCAATTATTAACATGTTAGCTATAGATATTTCCTACATTGGCGTGACATGCCCTTTTTTAAAAGGTTCTGCAGGAAAGAATCCGGTATTTAAAGATTTGGGAGCTCATTGAAGATTGTGGGATTTTTGTAGCCATCAAGACTCATGCACTTATTTTTGGTTTTAAAAATACCCCATTTTGAGGGTTGTACTAGACTCATGGTTTGTAACAACTTTAAACATTGGCACTCTATTTCTCTTCTACTCATTCTATGGTTTGGAACTCATGATTTTAGTATTTATTCACTCTCGGATTTTTAAGTATGTTTGGAATGGGATGTTGTAGTATTTGCACTTACTCTAAATTATGATGATCCATGTTTGTTCCCCATTTAATAAATGTTTTCAAAAAAAATGGTTTGAAAATTCGGGGCGTGACAACTTGGTATTAGAGCTTTCGGTTGCGAAAACATAGGCCTTTGGGGAGACTCTTAGTCTCTATGGGTTGCATTTAGTTTGAGTTTGCATTATCTAGCATGTGTGTGTGAACATTTGAGCATGCATTGGCATTGATCCCTAGGTTGGTGTGAGTGGTGAAATAATGGTCTCCGTGTGTTGTTACTCTTTGTGGGTATAGTCCCCTTATTGATTCCATTGGCTATGAGAATCTATTCTTGATATCGTCAAGCTTACTTCTCATTGATTGAGCCTTATGTCACTGATTGAATTATCTGTTCGAGCCTTGTCTTATGCTCTATTCTTATCGTGTTCGTAACTCTCTTGTAGAAATGGCTCAATGTCGCAGTAGAAGAATAGGTCGGGCTCGCCGAGGCGCGAATGCCCAGGACGCTCATAGTGAAGAGGTTAATGATCGTATGCATGGGTTGGAGGTTGAGGCACCTCCTGTCATTCCAGTTCCCATTCCTGAGGGACTTATGGCTCCTAGACATTTTGTGCGAGAGCTAGCGGCCGCTATGGTCGAGGCTAGCCGTGGGTTTGCAGCACCCAGGGAGAATGCGGGAAACCGAATGATAGAGGCTCTTTGAGAGTTCAGGAGGATGGATCCCCCCATGTTCAACGGGGAAGGCAATCCACTTGATGCCGATCACTGGTTATTCGAGATTCGAAAGGTGTTGGACACCCTGGACATCACAAAGGATAAGCTTCGTATTTCTTTTGCCACTTACCAGCTTACAAGAGAGGCCACCCAGTGGTGGAGTTCCATTATTGAGATGAGGCGTGCCAGCCTTCTTGCCGGTGGAGATGCTGATCCACAGATTATCTTGGATCCCATTCGTTCTATGACTTGGGCAGACTTTCAGACAACTTTCGAAGGCCGGTATTTTCCAGAGAGTTACAGGGAGCATCTCAGGGAGAAGTTCAAGCATCTGGAGTAGGGGACGATGACTGTGTCCAAGTATGCCATGCGATTTTAGGCGTTGTCCAAGTTTGCTGCAGACCTAGTCGGTTCAGAGGAGAGAAAGTGCAAAAGGTTCGAGAAGGGTCTTCACCCTTCGGTCCAGCAGTTGGTTATGAGTTATCGGATCAGAGTCTTCGCAGATATGGTTGACTGTGCTAGGGCGATCGAGCCCAAAAGGGATCATCAGCAGAAAGATTCAGCTCAGATGATATGACTACGCATAGTGAATCAATGATCGATAAAACAATGAAACATGGAATATACATACGCACACCCACGCATACTAGGTAGGAGTTAGAAATTACCCACTGGAGCGTCGCCGGAAAAGTCGCCGGAGAGGTCGCCGGAAAAGGCCACCGTGCCGCAACGATCCAAATACGCCGCTACGAAGCTCTCGTCGTACCCTACGAAATACAACCACTATCAAACACAGAAGAGCGCAATTAGGAGTAAGGGTTTGAGAGAGGAGAAGACTTACCGAATATACGCGAGAGAGAGAAAATTTGTAGAAATGATAAGATTTTCGGAGGGTTTTGAGTATATAAACACCCGATATGAAATCCCAAATTGCCCCTCGATACAAAACAGAAATCTGCATTTTTATACGCGGCGACCGGTCGACGCTTTTAGCTTCACCGATCGGGACCAATTATGGTGCCCGCTGCCTTCTCTCGACCAGTTGACGCAGTACACGTGTACCGTCCGACACGGCCAACTTTTCACTGAATTGAAATGTTGATTTTTCCGAGAGTATTTTGGCCATAACTTTTTCGTCCGGACTCCGATTGACTCGATTTAAGTTGCGTTGGATTCGCAATCCAATAATCTACGACTTTCATGAATAAAGAATTTTGATTTGGAAAACGGACCAGGTCGATGGATTTTTATACGCGATTTAGGACTTTCGATTAATTAAAATACAATGGAAATTAATTAAAATTTCCGGAGTGTGATAAACTACCCTCCTTACAAAAATTTCGTCCTCGAAATTTACCGGAGTAAGGAAATAACTAAACAATGCAACGATCTAAAAAGGATCCAATGAAGAGTCATGCTCCATTAAGGTTCCGCTGCGATTCAAACCACTTCACGACAAGGAACCGCACACGATACACCTCCCAAAAGATCAAACCGCTCTCTCGACATAATCCGCAATCGATAAAAGATACACAAGGAATCGCGCTTAAGGGCCAAAGTTCGCCAAGGAACAATTCTAACGAGATTTGCACACGAACTCCACCATGTTTATGCCATAAGCACGCAAAAGTCAATCGTCAAGGCCATCGAACAAAGGTGCCCGCATCGTGAAGATGCACCAACACACAAAAAGTATGTCGTTCTTCCCCGAACATGCCAAGGACACGCCGATACGACGAGCCACAATCCTAAAGTTACTCGTAACCAACCCAAATCCCGCATGCATTGTAATATGTCTAGACACACAACAAAGTACACACATGCCCTGGTGCGGTGACAGCATAACATTGGTGATCGTCCTGAGATGCCCCGGCCGGTATCATTTCTCAATTCAATACACGCACGTCAAACGTACATCACACAATCAAAGAAAACTCACACACACCACACCAACTATGCATGTGTTAAGCCCAAACAACATGACTTAGCACAACTCACACCAATTCTAAAGTTCAATATGCAATCGTACCCATTTTCCCATGCTTTACCAATTCACGTCGCCTTGAAGGTCTAACATTCTTTTTCCAACAAACACGAACAATTTGGTACGAATGCAAAAGGTAGACGCAACAACCAGAAATGAAGCCAAAACTTCTTGCCATGATTCAACAATACCCAACAAGGGAACATCTCACAACGAAACGAAATGTTGAGACTTAGGCAAGGTGTCTCGAAAGATACACAACTCAACCACTGAGTAAAGAGCAACAACCGGTTCCCAACAATGCAACAATTAGAGCAGGGACCTTCAACGAAGAGGCCAAGACTATGGAACCATCCAAGAATTTTTTTACAACAACTATCTCTCTCTCTCTCTATATATATATATTTTTGCCACCACAAAAATAAGGTTCCGACAATAGATTTCGAAATTTCAAGTGAGAAGGCTTAACCGATTTCAACCCGATATGATTGTTCAACACCAATCCAATGACGTCCAACAAAGGGACGAATCTCAAATAGGAAGCCAACAACCAACACAACTATAAAATTTGGTAACCTTAATTACAAACACGAAAATTTAATAAAAAGGAACTCTAAGAGAGATCACAAGGAAACTTCAAGATTCAAATAAGGTGCAACGCAAGATAGCAGTTCAACATAGTTTTCAATACAATTCAAAAAAAAAAACAATACATAAGGACAGATTCACAAATCAAAAAAGAAACCTTAACAACACAACGAGTACATGGACTTTCATAAGTCCAACACGGAAGCGAAACTCTACCAAGGAACAAACAAAAGATGCC
Source organism: Monotropa hypopitys (assembly GCA_002855965.1). Taxonomy (NCBI): domain Eukaryota; kingdom Viridiplantae; phylum Streptophyta; class Magnoliopsida; order Ericales; family Ericaceae; genus Monotropa; species Monotropa hypopitys. The sequence goes on along the minus strand of NMUG010001659.1, from coordinate 1,320 downwards.
ATCAATTGCTTCAACCTTGATTTCTCACTGCTTCGGGAAAACTCTTTCCACATGACCAACTTCACCGCACAAGAAACAAGACTTCGAAGGAGGAACTGATACAGTGCACTGCGAACAGAAATGACCTGGCTGACGACATTTATGGCAAACAATGTGGGAGACAGAAGCAACTCCCGACTTGCGTGACGAAGAAGACGAACCACCACTTTGACGATTGCACGATGACTCCACTTGGTCATGGTCCCGCTTCTTACTAAAATTCCTGGATGAATCCGAGCTCTTACAAGCGACACGAGGAGGAGACTCAACTCTAGGTGTCGTCTTCAATTGACTAAGGCACAACTCTACTTCCCTAGCACTCTCCAGCAAAGATGCATAACTCTGAATATGCTGACCCATAACAAATGGCTGAATCGAGGGATGTAAACCCCTCTCGAATCTTCTACACTTGTGACATTCTGATCGGACCAATTCCAATGTGAAGCACGACAAGGAATAGAACTTAGAGGCATATTGAGTGACCGTCATGTCACCTTGCATTAATCGCTCGAACTGTAGACCCATTGCCTCGCGACAGGAGTCAAGAAAATACTGGACATCGAACACAGCTTCAAACTGAACCCAAGACATACCTTTCAAAGAAGAGGAACTCGGTACTCCATCACTTCGCGTTAGTGAATCCCACCACACACCTGCTTCACCGACCAATTGAAAAGCCGCTAAGGATACTCGAACAGAGTCTTCAGTGATTTCCAATGCATCTAGAACTTTGCGAATCTCAGCGAGCCAATGATTTGCTTCCAATGGATCCCAAGAACCATTGAACTGAGGAGGATTAAAGCGAAGAAAATCCCTAACCATCTGCGAAGATCGATTTCTCTCATTACCCAGCAACAAACCCGATTCGCGACCACACGCAACAATGGCTGCTGCTAACCTCTCGGCCAACTGATCGAATTGCAACTGAACTCCATCTCCAAGAAAAAACTCCAGGAGTAGGAATACCACGACGATTGGCAAAGGACCCAAAATGGTCACCAACATAAAATCACACAAGGATCTGGAAGCACAAAATCCAAGTCGCAAGAGGAATAGGAAGGATCAACCTCATCTTACCCGCAGACACATGAACGGAAGCCTTAACAAATCGTACAACCACACGACGAAACCAAACTTATGCCTTAAAATGGGAAAACCAACAAGCCTCAAGAGTCTACATCATACCACAAATCACAATTCCCACTATACAACCGCAAGAGGGTCCAAAACTCCAAGGAACAACGGAAGTAATACCACCAATCTCAAGAAAACTAGGCACCC
>NMUG010001658.1:0-17381 GCA_002855965.1 Monotropa hypopitys | reverse complement strand
CCAGTAAAGGGCAATGGTCCCGAGCAGAGAATGCTTGGGATAGTTGTCCCGAGATCAGAACCTTACAGGGGACCAGAAATCTTAAGGAACTGATCTCAAAACTAGTAAAGGGCAATGGTCCCGAGCAAAGAATGCTTGGGATAACTGTCCCGAGATTAGAACCTTATAGAGGACCAGAAATTCCAAGGGACTGATTTCAAAACCAGAAATAGGTGACACTCTCGAACAAAACAGGTCTCGAGAGATGTCATAAAGCAAATTCTTTCTAGGGAATCAAAAGTTCCAAAGAACTAACCCAAAGGGGTCATCTTACAGGGGACAGGTAGTCCCAAAGTGAGATCCAGGGTAAAAGAATGATCAAGTTCCGCAGTGCGGCTCAGCTGGGTAAGATCCTTTAGGGAACTGGTAAGTTCCATGGACACCTCGCCGCAGTACGGATCAAGTGTTACTGAATCCTTGCAAGGACCAGGGTCCCAAAGGTAACCTTAGAGCACAGAAAAACAGAACAAGTCAAAGGAAAACTAAGAAAGACAGCATTAACATCGCTTGAAAAAGGAGTCGGGTACAGGTACAACGCAAAGAAAAGAAGAAAAACAACAAACAAAGAAAGAAGAAGACAAAATAAATTAAACTCAGGCCTGCTCTTCGGCAACCTTCTCCACTGTTTCCTCCCTAGCGGTCTTCTCCACCAGCCCGGCAACAGGAGTATCCGGGAGACTACCTTCAGCAAATCCTTCAGTGGCTGGAGTAGCAGGAGGGGCAGCGGCCGTGGAGGAAGAAGCCCCATCAACGGGCATTGGAGGGGGTGCATCGCCAGGAGAAGCCAAGGGATTCTCCATCCACAGTGTGGAGTTTGCTGGGACGCCACATGCTTTCAGAGCCAGGTTCCAGATCTCCAGGAAAAACAACTCCCTGATCTCGGGAAGCTGTTCCGCAAACTGCCGCTCATAATTAGCCTTGGTAGCGGCTTCACCCTTGTCGTAGGCTGCAGTGTAGCCGTCCAAGACTTGCTTTTGCGCTTTCTCCAGCTCCTGCTTCCTCTCCGTGAGGTGTTTCTTCAGAGAGGCCCGTTCAGCCTCGAAGCTCTTCTTCTCAGTCTCAAAGGCCTTCCTCTCGGCCTCAAAAGATTTGGTTTTGCACTCTATCTCAACTCGGACATCAACTATGCCCTTCAGCCTGACCTCCTCAGCTTTGGCCATCAAGCCGTCCAGTCTGGCCACTTCGGATTTGGAGGCTTTGAGTTCCTTCTTATCCTCCTCGTGCCTCTTCCTCAGACTCTGCGCGTTCTTAGAGTAGACCTTCAGCTTGTCAGTTGCCTTGGCGAGCTCGAGTTAGAGAGGGGTGATGCGCGAGTCAAGCTCAGAGGAGCATTGAAGTGCCTTCTCAAAGAAAGGATCGTAAGAAGGCAAGCTAACAAAATGGGCATCAATCAACAAGAAAGAGCACGGTAGCAGCTATAAGCATTTACCTTTATTGCGTACACCAGTGAGCGGCGAGACAATTCCCCCGCAGTATGCTTCTGCTCCTCCGCGGCATCAAGTGGGAGCATAATTGCGTGGCAGAGCCCACGAGCATTGTTCCCGTCAAAAACTTGGCTCCCTTTTGCACGGGGGAGCCCATCGTCCCTCAGCAGGACGGGAACCCAGGGCCCAGCAAAGCTACCAACAAGGTCGGTAGCAGCCTCCTATTGCCCAGCTTCAACAGGGTCAATCCTCTGCTTCTTGGCAGCCTCCGAGACTATTGGCGGATCACTCATGTGCTTTGGAGCAGCATGCGGAGGCAGATCGGCCGCTTTAGGGACCACATGGCGGAGCTGGGGAGAGAGTGGAGGAGTTACCTTGGCGGTGGTAAGTGGGATTGCCACATCACCGCGACCCCCCCCCCCTCCGCGGGGGAGTGGGTGAGCGACCTTTCAAGGTCCTCTTGGCAACATCAGCAAGTGAGAAGGCCGACATGTCGCCTCTGTCACCTGTCTGTTCTTCTTGTTCAGTCCAGTCGCGCAGAACGCGCCGATTGGGAACAAGGGTGGGTAGCGCGGATGGCCCGACAGCAGATGACCCAGCAGCAGATGGATCAGCAGTTTCAGTAGTGGCCTCCCACCTGTCAATCACAACGAGCTCGTCGCTCTCGATACTTTCTTCTTCGGAAGTTTCCTCTCCCTCTTCGCTGCTGCTTTCCCTTTCCTCTTCAGAGATGTCAACCAAGGGGGTAGGAGCAGGTGCAGTAGGTGCGGGAGGAGCAATTTGAAGTTCAGCCGCAGGCCGCTGAACACCACGATATCCCCTGTAGTGCGGGGTGTAGCCCAAGAGCCTGTCAATGAATCTATCAATGAGCTCCCCAAAAGGATCCTGGAAATCAAGAGCCCTCTTAACCTCTCGATGCTTGTAGTTCTGGTTATTGAGGGAGTTACGGTTCACATAAGCATCTGCAGCAAAACAAGAAACAAACAGTTAGACAACAGCTATCACGGAAAAGCAATAAAGGAAACAACGAAAAAGGAAAGGAGAACTGACGAGGGGCCCCGTCTCTACGGGGAACCGGATAATCCCTTTTCGAACCTGGGGAGAACTCTCAGTTCCCAGTCACGATCAGAAAGTCATCATCGTCCCCTTTCGCAGAGTCCGGAAGCCACTCAACCAATCTGGCCCTGTTCACGCGGCTCTTTAGATACCATGAGTTACCACCAGTGCGATTGACGGTATAGTGGTACAAAATCTTTCAGATAGTCATCCTTGAACCCGTAAGATAGTTCAAGACGACAACGTCCATCATAGCCCGGACTATGTTGGCCTCTACCTACATCAGGGTGAGATGCAAATACCACAGGAAATGGCGCAACAGGGGGTGGAGAGGGAATCTAACTCCACCCTCCACGACGTGAATCAGCCGGATGTAGAGAGTGTCTCTATCGACCCTCATCCTATCGAATTCAGGGGGAGCTAACTCGATCCAGATGTCGTCAGGGATCGCATAGGGGTGTCTACCAAAGATCTGTAGAAACCCATTTCTGCTTTGTTACGGACTTACGCAAGGAGAAATCTTGGGAGAAGCAAAAGTTCAAGAAGATGAAGGCCAGAGTAGAGCGCAAGAGAAGTAAGAAGGAGTAGCGCTTTTGAATTAAAGCAAAGGATAGAATATATAGGCGTGTGCCCTCACACTTCCCGAAGCGAAGGCGCACACGAAACATTCTTTTCCAACGGTCACAATCTGCCCCGCACAGAGTGCGTGGGTCCCAGCCATTAATTGCGCATTTAATGAGGCGCCGCTTCAAAAATGGCAGTTGGCCTCATCCAGAAATTGGAATGACAGCGTTTTAAAGACTGAGAGCTCTGCCCACTTCTGCTGTGCGGTTGAAGCAGCCAGAGCTAGAGGGCAATTGTGGTGGGATAATTCGAGTTCTGCCACGTGTCAAGACCATAGCCGCATTAACTCTGCGTAGCGTGGCCAAGGTGCCACGTCATCAGTAAACCCCGTTGTGTGGATCAGGTCGGCCTAGTGTGGCTCGACATCCCTGCAGCTCGGCATACTGTTACCTAGTACGGCACGTGTCAGACCGAGTCTGGTACAGCTGGACACGTGTCCCAGCAACTGCCCGCTGCGCGGATTAGGTTGGCCCTGTGCGGCTGAGATTCACAGCGCGTCAACCTTGGCTAGGGATTCTCGGGCATCAATGACTTTATTAAGGGAAGCAACTTTGGCTAGGGACTCCCGGACATGATGACAATGATATGGGCCTACGATTATTTGATTGTAGTACCTTGGTTAGGACTCCTAGGATGGTCACTCCATCCGCAACATTGTGCACAATGGGGGTAATGAGAGCCCTCCCAACGTTACTTGGGGAAGACCGGTTAGGATTGGTTAGTGGGTTGACGAGCCGCTACTCCAACCTTGCCCTATCAACGTCACAAAAGGAAAATATAAATTGGAATACCTTGGCTAGGATTTCAGCGATATTTTATAATAACGGAATACCTTGGTTAGGATTCCGGTAATACTCTATGATAATAGAATACCTTGGCTAGGATTCCGATACTATGTCTTATGTGGAACGATGAAAGAAATGTAAATGTACCTTCATTATCCAAGAACAATAAACATTATGTACATTTGTGTGGACTCTTGGTTAGTAGTCCCTTGGATGAACATTATGAAATATAATGACATGAGAACTCATATATATATTGACCCTTGACTTGTGGTCCCTTGTATAACACTTGTTATGTTGACTAGTTGATGTTACATCCTAGAAGTAAGATCATTGCATTGCATTGTCTCATACATATTGTTTATATCATTCTGTACATTCACACACTCGTTCACGCTAGCCTAGGACATGCTAGTTGATAGATATTTCCCTACTTTAGCGTGACACGCTCTTTTTTAAAGGTTCTGCAGGTAAGAAACCAATTTTGGAGGATCTTGAAGCTCCATGAATTTTTGGGAGATTTGATGTCATTTTGGAAGATTCTTGCATTTTCCTTTCTTTGAGTTAGCCCCTATGGGTTGTAATAGAAGTAGTGGTTTTGTAATAACTTGACTTCTCTCTCTCTCTCTACTTCTATGTGTTGGACATTACATTTATTTCCGCATTCACTCTCGGATTTTACATATGTTTGGAATGTGATGTTTTGGTACTTATACTTATTCTAAATTGTGATGATCCATGCTTGTTTCCCCATTTATCAAATGAATTAAAAAATTTTGGTTTGAAAATCCGGGGCGTGACAACTTGGTATCAGAGCTTTCGGTTGCGAAAACTTAGGCCTTTGGGGAGACTCTTAGTCTCTATGGGTTGCATTGAGTTTGATTTTGCATCATCTAGCATGTGTGTGTGAATGTTTTGAGCATGCATTGGCAATGATCCATAGGTTGGTGTGAGTTAAAGAAGTAATATACTTACATTGTTCCTCCCTTTGGGTGTAGTCCTGTTGACTGAATCTATTATTGTTTGAATCCTTTGAGAATCTCGTTGGATGATGTCTTCTCTTGATTTACCCATGTGTTATCGGTCGAGAGGATCCTTTAAGCCTTATTTTGCATACTCTTACTTATGAATCATGATCTTCTTGTAGACTGAACCGGTATTACGGACTGTTGAGTTCCCTAGTAGGTCTAGCTTGACCCTCGAACCGAATGTTGGACTCTCGTAGGATGGTTGTTGAGCCTCCTGAGTAGTCATTAGAAGTTGGACTTTGGGTCTAGGATCATTACCGTAGTCCTAAGCAAAAGGTTCAGGTATATGACTAAGTAAGTCAGATTTTTGGCTTTACCCTCCTAGTAGAGGATGTAAATCTATTATGAGACTCTTGCAGGCGATCCCCAATCGTCATTTTCTGTCGTCGTACGATTGTTCTTCGATCCTTGATGGTACCCCCCAAGTGGTAAGCTTGGTTTGTTCTTGATTCCACCCTCTGGAATGTTGTGTGCCTTTAGCTCGATGAGGACTCATGTATGTCATGTGGAGTGGTATCCCTTTCACTTAAGATCGATTTCTTTAATTTGGGATGACAATCCCTCTATTGTGGTGTCAATTTCTTGTCAACTATGGTGACTGAGCTCGTTCTAGCAATTGTGTTCAATCTAGTGGAATATTGGAAGTTGGTATGTCCCTCGTGAGAAGTAAGAAACCGAAATCCCTATATTAGGGTGAATGCTTTGTTGGATTGGTACTCTCGTATTGGGAATTTGTGTTATTGGAACATCCTTGTTGAGTTGTGGGGTGGTTAAGTTAATCTCATCGATTGACTTTGGGTAAAATGACTAAATGGTTAGAGTGTGATGACTAGTGTTAGGGTCACCCTTTGGGAAATAAGTAGTCCTTCGAGTGTTTGGTGAAGGAATAGTTCCTCTAGTGGGATGATTGTCGTTGTAGATTTAATGGAGCAAGTGAGTATGTGATCGAGCCTAGTGGCGGGGCTTGAGGTTGTTCGATGTGCTCTACCGCATCATGGCCTTGTGTCTTTGAGGTATTCTGCTTATTCATCTCTTTCTATGAATGTTGAATCTCTACATCCTTTAGAAGTTGAGTAGCGATCTCTTGTAGTAAGTTTAGTTGACTTGTGGTGTTTGGGTGCTCTTGTGTCCCCGTTTCTAGTGATCATGGTGTATCTTTTGTAGTTATTGGTTGGTCTTAGACTCCTGTATTTCGTTGGAGTTAAGGTTGTGGTTTGCGGTAATATGAAATTTGTGGAAGTATTTGAGGATTGTTGTTGTGGTTAATCCTCATTTTTTTATTAGTAAGGTGGAACTTGGGTCTTGTGGGCCCATTGTGTTGAGATTTTGGTGACTTTGGATTTGGTTTGGTGGTTAGTGGTGTCCCTTGGAACTCTTTTTATCTCAAAGTTGATTGTCTTTCCATGTCGGGGTGAAATTGTTGGTAAGATAGGCCTTGTGGTCCATCCGAGTTTGTGTTTACTCTTCCATTTTAGTAAAAATCTTGAGGCGTTACCGAGATTTTCTAGTGTTATTCTTTAAGGGGTATGACCCATAGGTCATATCTCTTTACGAAATTGGATTAGTTGTACTCGTTTTAGATGTTGTACAATTCGCGATACTATGATCTATTAGTTCGTAGAGTTAAGTTTGAACATGACGTGTTATTCCATATTAGAATTCTTACCTTGTGTTGACTTGGACTGGTGGGTCGTGAGAAGTTCGACATAGAGGTCCATTTGTCGGAATTAGGATTTACTACTCATGTGGAGGCTTGGATGCCCCCTTGAGAGTTGTTTGTCCTTCGCATATTCGCTCGGGTCTTCTTGATGAAATGGTATTAGTTGTCCCCTTGCGAGTTAGTTATATGGTTGCGAGTGGTGTTGTGAGTGCCGTGAACGAATGTGTTTGTTTGAATCATTCCTAGCTCATTGACGAAAGTGATCCTATTTTTCAAACCTTTGACTTGTAAGGAGTTGTAAAATCCTTGACGCTTTGCGTGTTCTTTTTCGGGAGTCCTAGTGGTGTGTCCCTTACCACCTATCGAATTGTTAGACCATTGTGTATTTCTTTTTGTTAGGTTTGAGTTGAGGATTCACCCATGTGAATTCATTTCCAGTGGTAAATTCTTCTAAGTGATCGGTGTCACTTGTACAATTGTTTTATCCTGACCTTGATGTAGACTGTCCTTGTTTAAACACTTATGTGTTTTGTTGAGCGACATCCCTTTCTTGACTCGATTGGTAGCTTGAATGTCTAACTACTTATTGTGGTTGCAAATCCCTCGTAGTCAGATCATCTTTGTGCCTATGCACTAGGCCGCTTCTATTATGGGAATCTAGCTCTTCTTGTGGTAGAGTGAGCTATTGTGGTGATAGTTTATCCCAAACAGAAGAAACTTAGGAAAGACGAAGTCTCTAATGTGGTACACTTTTAGTAGAAAATTTCTAGAGTTGGTGTCATTGTTGTTTACCTGTAGGCATCGTGTTCTTGACTTCTTTTTGGTAAGTTGGTTGTTCCTCTTGTTGGGACACACTCGGTTGAGGTAGTGTGCCATGAGGAAGCACATGTGAAGTATCCTTTGGTTTTGTATCTCTATGAGTGGTATCACGACTTTTCCCTTTTGGTTGATGCTGGTTTTAATTGACGTCATCTGTATCGATAATTTCCTTTCTTTCCCTTGAAGGATCATATTTCAGTAGTTGTGTTTAAGCACAAGTGGTGTATCCACTATGTGATGTTGAACTTTAGTGGCAAAATAGATTTCGGCTTCTCCTTGGGAGTTTCATTTGACATATACTTTGCACCGTATGTTTCATCGATCATAGGTTTATAGGTCTTGGAAAGTTTAGGAAGCCTCGTGTCCTATTGACCGTGGGTCATGAGTTGATATTTCCTCAGTCGATAGTCTTGGGCACCAAATCAGAGTCCTCTTGGTATCTAATGTTTTGTTGTACTTGTTGACGAATCATTACAGAGTTTGTTAACTCCTTAGTAGCATTCATTTGAATTGTACTCCATTCAATGTATGTTGTGAGACTTGTTAGTTCTTGCGTAACATTTCTTTGACTTACGTCTTGTGTGATGCATGTGGTGAGACTTTTCACATTCCTTGTGGTATCTTGTTTAAGTCACATCTCGAATCGCGGATCACCCATGTGGAGCGATGTATCACTGCGTTTCTCTAGTTGAGTGACACTTGATGATCGCTTTTCGTTGTTCCTCTTGGTGAAAATTTTTCCTTGTTCGAAGGACTATGTTTTTGGTGAGTCACCTTCCTATCGTATTGGCATTCTTGATCGGGATGCGATTGCTCCCTTTTCGATTGCGAGGTCTTAGTTGGATAAGAGACTTTCGTTATCTTTTGCTACGATTGTGCATTGGACATTACTGAGCATTGGAAAGATGTTTGTGGACCAAAGGAGCGCGCGTTTGATTGACCGTGGGAAAGTTGGGTGCGAATGCATATTGTGGTCTAGACTTGGCGTGAGTTTGTGTCATGCCATGTTGTTTGGGCTTGGCACATGCACATTTTGGCGTGCGTGTGTGTGTGAGTACTTTATTGATTATGTGATATATGTTTGACGTGGTGGATTGGTTTGAGAATAGCTACCGGCTGGGGCATCTCAAAGCAAATCACCAAGGTCATACGGTTACCACACTAGGATATGTGTGTTTGGTGTGGTGTGTTCTTTGGCTCGAGATTTTTGAGCATTTTCATGCATTGTATTTATTTCAGTTGGTTCGTGGGTGTTGGTGCGATGACGTATCTTCGTTAGTTAAAATTCGCTAAGCATTTGTGCAAACGGTCTTAAGGCGTGTCCTCGGCGTATCCGTGTGTCCTTGGCTTGTCTCAGGTGTATCCTTCGCATATCAACGTACCGTAATGTAATTAATGGATTTTTTTTGAAGACGACAAAGCGAGAATTATTTACGTGTGAGTTTGTAGAATCGAGAAGAGAGAATTTGACGTATGTACCAATGTTTCAAAAAAAGAGGAAATGGTTTTTTTTTGTAAAAGCCGTAGCGGGAAGGTGGTGAATCCATTGCTTTCGAGGAGATTGTTTCTTGTAGAATCCTCCATCCTTTTTTTTATTGTGGGATCGATTTGCGTCGGCGTATCCGTGTCGTATCCGAAAGTACTTTCTTGTACTGTGGCATGTTTGTGGGTTCGTGGAGCGAGAAATATATTCTTGCGTTGTTACTATCGCGAGTAGATCATTGAAGGTCAAGGCGAGGTCGTACCTTTGTGAAAGCGTGTGTCCGTTAGGTACCTGAGTAACCGTATCGAATTCAACGTCCTACTTGAAACTTATATCATATCTTGTGAGGTTCAACTCTTGAGAAGATCGTCATGACGGTGGATTTTGGTTCCGGTTCTCTGTTGAGGATTGAAGTTCTTTTGTTTTCTTGGATGGATGGTTTACTTTTCGTCCCTTATTCTTTTCTTACTCAATTTCGAGGACGAAATTTCTTTAAGGGGTATGAGATATAACGATCTAGAATTTCAAAGATAGATTTTTAAATGAAAACATATTTTTATAATCAATAAATAATTTATTTATTCTTGGGAAATGAGTTTTCATAGTAACAAATGAAGGTTGGGGGTCCGATGGATGTTAATTTATCGAGTTGGAGTAGTTGGAGTTCCCGGTAGTGAGTTGGCGTTGCCTTGGGTCATTCCGGCCATGTGCCGAGGGCCTTCTAGGCATATTATGACCCCGAAATATCCTCTAAATTTGAATATGTTCTTCATCAATATCATAGATAATTCAATTACGAATCCAACGCAACTTAAATCGCATCAATCGAAGTTCGGACGAAGAATCTAGACCTCTTTTATCGAAGGAAGGAAAATGAGGCAGTAGCATTTACTCCCGGGAGAACTTGCGGGAGTAAATTGCGGGAGTAAATTTTGAGTGAAGGAAAGGAGGCAGTAGCATTTACTCCCGGGAGAGCTTGCGGGAGTAAAGCAAAAACGCTGTTTTTTGGGAAAATTCACTGACGGGCGTTTTTTACCTCTGGGCTTGATATAAATACATCTTTTAGGTCACAAACTCTCATTTTTTCACCAGGACACTCTCTCTACCTCCCTACACTCTCTCACTCTAAAAACCTCCCACTTCTCTCTAAGTTTTGGGGCTCTTCCAAGCACCCATTGACAAAACTCCAGGGATTAAAGTTGCTCTACACATCAAGGGCTTTCCAACAAGCCACATAGTTTCGCCATCCATCGAATTCTGATTTCTAGGGTTTGTTCCAAGCTTCAAAAGTTAGGGGATATTCATCTCTAGCTATGTTTTAGACTATGCTTTCTCTTCCTCTCTTTTGAAATCTAATCTTTTTGCACCAATTTCGTATGTGCATATTTGGAGGAAATTGACCTAGGGTTTGTGGATGAATCATGAAATTGATGGGTTTCATAGAGTCCCTATAGTCATATACACATTGTATGAAGTTCAATTTTGTGTTGGAACAACTTATGTAAAAAGCCCCAAATCCATGCATGAACCCTATTTTACAAATTAGGGCTTTTGGTCAATTAGGGCCTAAATAAGGTTTAACAGACGGGTTTTTGGTATGGGTCATGTTTTATGAAAATCGGTCGCACATTGGTTATGTTGCACAATATTGTCCCCAATTTGGAATTAAATGAAAAATAGACGCGCATTGGTTATGTTGTAAATTGCCACACATACTCATTATTGACTACGTCGATGACACATGAAATCAGGTATTGAGACCCAATGAGAAGCAACCTTGGCTAGGGATTCTCGGGCATCAATGACTTTATTAAGGGAAGCAACCTTGGCTAGGGATTCCCGGACATGATGACAATGATATGGGCCTACGATTATTTGATTGGGGTACCTTGGTTAGGACTCCTAGGATGGTCGCTCCATCCGCGACATTGTGCACAATGGGGGTAACGAGAGCCCTCCCAATGTTACTTGGGGAAGACCGGTTAGGATTGGTTAGTGGGTTGACGAGCCGCTACTCCATCTTTGCCCTATCAACGTCACAAAAGGAAAATATAAATTGGAATACCTTGGCTAGGATTCCAACGATATTTTATAATAACAGAATACCTTAGTTAGGATTTCGGCAATACTCTATGATAATGGAATACCTTGGCTAGGATTCCGATACTATGTCTTATGTGGAACGATGAAAGAAATGTAAATGTACCTTCATTATCCAAGAATAATAAACACATACCTTATGTACATTTGTGTGGACTCTTGGTTAGTAGTCCCTTGAATGAACATTATGAAATGTAATGACATGAGAACTCATATATATATATTGACCCTTGACTTGTGGTCCCTTGTATAACACTTGTTATGTTGACTAGTTGATGTTACATCCTAGAAGTAAGATCATTGCCTTGCATTGTCTCATACATATTGCTTATATCATTCTGTACATTCACACACTCGTTCACGCTAGCCTAGGACATGCTAGTTGATAGATATTTCCCTACTTTAGCGTGACACACTCTTTTTTAAAGGTTCTGCAGGTAAGAAACCAATTTTGGATGATCTTGAAGCTCCATGAATTTTGGGGAGATTTGATGTCATTTTGGAAGATTATTGCATTTTCCTTTCTTTGAATTAGCCCCTTTGGGTTGTAATAGAAGTAGTGGTTTTGTAATAACTTGACTTCTCTCTCTCTCTCTACTTTTATGTGTTGGACATTAAATTTATTTCCGCATTCACTCTCGGATTTTACATATGTTTGGAATGAGATGTTTTGGTACTTAGACTTATTCTAAATTATAATGATCCATGCTTGTTTCAACATTTATCAAATAATTTTAAAAAAATTTGGTTTGAAAATCCGGGGCATGACAGAAAATGACGATCTAAGTAAGTTCTATCTAATGGTGAAGTCAAAGTTAAGAAAGAAGATATCCAGAATGAATAGAAATATTAATGGCGGTACATTGCAGAACTGTATCTCGAGCAGAATTGGAGCTCGGGAATATAATATTAATTTTAGTAAAAGAGTCGAAAAAGAATATCTAATTAAGTTGTATAAAGAAATAGCATAAGAAAGAAGAAAAAGATATCATCACTGAAAGATAGTATTTACTTAATGATTAAAATAAAAATTCCAATCATTAAGAAAATCTCAGAAAAGAATGATACACATAAAAGTAAAAAAAGAATAATGTATGAGGTGACAAAAGAAAGATTCAATGGAACCAATAATATTGTTGAAAGTGGAAACATCAGGGACCCACTGGCCGTTTGACATATTATATAAAATGCATAAGACAAAAAGAAAAGGAATGTACAGTCAGACCCCACCTTTCAAAAACTTAGAAAGTGGGACCCAAGCAATAAATGAAGAAAGACAGTATAAATACAAAGGCAGAAGACATCTCAAAGGTATACAAACTCTGATTACTGAATTCTCTCTTTGAATTTCAGTCTTTCCTTAAGTTACATATTTCTTCAAATATTAACTTAAGCATCGGAGTATCCCCTGAGAAGAAAGGAAGGGATCCCTTAACTTTATTTTTGATTGCAGCAAATTTGCAGGAAATTGACAGCTCGGCAATAATCAGAAAGTCAATAATCTTCAGCTTCTGGACATTTTTGGACATTGCAAAGTGTGATTAGAAAATTTCCACCCACACATAGTAAAAAAAACTTACCCTATATCATCACCAATCAACCTGTTGTCCTCCTATTTTAATCAGAGTATGCTTGAACATCAAGAAGGAAATGCAATCAGAATGCAAACCCATTAGAGGCTAGAGCTCAAGAATCACAATTCAATTGCACTCTACTGTGGTCTTGGATTAAAGAATTAGGTCAAAAAGCTAATTGTTGGGTTAAATAATTCCAAGAATGTTGTCAACTATATCAACTGAGATCCTAAATACTTCTGCATACATAATTCACCAACATGTGCAATGTTGAAAGACTAAATGGAAACTGTGAGAACTAAAAGTGGAGTGTGGACATAATTCCCAGCATAACTCTCCAAGAGCATCATATGTTTCGTTTATAAAAAAAGAGTTCCATCGGAACATTAAAAAGCATACTGTGGCATATTCAGGCACACTTGGTGCAAGAGATTGTGGGATAGTCACTTCCCTAGCTGATCATTTGCAATCTCCCCTAGCAAGATACACAGAAGGTGACATTCTTGGCACATTGCATTAGCTGAATGCCTGTGTTTTCTAGATTAGATAAAGCTAGATGACTAGGAAATTTACTCATGGAAGTATTGCACTATATTGTTTTGTAAAACAAACAATTCCAAAACCAAAAATCTTGTGAACCTAAAATACAACAAAATAAGAAGTGAAAAAGGACATTGACTGCATAAAATTTGCAACCAGTACAAAATACAAGGCAATGTTGAGCTTCAAAATTTCATTATCGTGTACGAAAAGACCGAAACTTCATGAATTTCAAAGTACTAGAATTCAATTTCAAGAGTTAAATCGTGATAAGAAAAAACGCAGGCACAGACAATAGTAAGCCATGTATGTATCAAATGAGACATCCTAAAATCTGACCCCATATCTTCAAACACGTCTCTTAATTACTTTGCAAGATCCAATTTTTCCTTGTACAACTTCAATAGTTCGGGAGCTTCTTTCTCGTTATAGCTCAAAACCTTCTCTAGGAACTGCTTTTCAGAAAATAGTAGCAATCTATCAAAGCCAATAACATTTTTCTTAATGAAACCTTTCGACAACAGAGCTTGATAAACTGCATTCCTTGGAACAATCCTCTTCTTCAAGCTCAATGATACAACATCTGGCCTTCTTACAAAGAATGATGATTCGCTACCCATTTTATTGACAAGAAAATCCATCACCTCATGAATCTTATTCTCAGATACCTTCATACACCATGGATACTTCTTAAAGGCTGCAAAAAACTCATCATCAGTCAAACCCCACTTCTTATAAGCCTCAAGCTTCTTATCCCATGTTGATTTAACCATTGCCCTTAGCACATGAACTGCTAAAACAAAATTACTTCTCAAAGGATTAAAACCGATCTTCTCTACCTCCTCCACAATCTCTCTAAATCTAATGATGCTTGTCATAAATGTTCTAGGCTGTCTCGTCAACAAATACACAATCTTGGGACCAGGCACACCTGCTCCTCGGAGAATTTCAATCATGGGTAACAGATGGGTCTGATGATCAACCAAAAAAATCCCAGAATACCGTTTCATAACAGCTATAGTTTTATCTTCAGATTGAAGTAAAGCGCTAACGAAGTTAAAAGACGGGATGATTATGTTTTCCAAGCTTCGTTGCAAAACAGTTGGAGAAGTAGATAAAATCGTGGCAACATCTGTGCTTGAAATGCCTTTAGAATATAAAAATTCCAGCTTGGGCAAAAGTTTTTTCTGGGCATCCAACCGAAGTACAGGAGGGAACTTTGTAATGATTCTCAAAATCTGGGTTTGGGTGAATCCATGATTCTTGAAGAATGCCACGACTGAGTCTGGCTTATCAGGTGTTTCGAATTTAACATACTTTGATGCAGAGAGAGCTTGTTCTGAAGTAAACCCATATGTGTTTGTGAGGTAAGTGACCGTGAATGAATCTTGATTTGGAGAACTAGGGACGGGTGTGAGAGAGGAAGAGAAGTGGCGGATTTGACGGAAATAGAGAATATTATACACTGGTGAAGCTCTAGCAGATATTCTACATATAGGCTTTATCATTTCATGAATTTTTCAGCGAAGTAGAAGGGATTTACCTGTTGTGGTGAGGAGTTACTCAGAAATCTCTTGCATCCCTAAAGCGCTCTGCTTTCATGAACCCTAAACCCTCTCAAGCTGTCACTGTTTAAACTGTATAGAGAGAATATGTTATCAGTATTTCTATACACAACCACTAAAATGCTAAATGCAATCCAAACTAAAATCCGAATGATTTTTTCACAATTTTTTGAACTGTTCGGAAATTAATTTCCGAAATGTTTTAAACATTTCGGAAACTAAAATCCAAAAAAAACCTATTTCGTTCGGAAATTAGTTTCCGAAGCAAAAATCATGGGCTGCATTTAGCATTTTAGTGGTTGTATATAGAACTACCCATATGTTATTTGTGTGGTGCCCGTCGGGTTCCAATTGAAAAAAATTGAATTGTTCAAAATTTTATTCAAAATTATTAGACAAAAAACTTACGAATGTCTCGTTTAAACGATTAAAAAATACTTAAATTTATTCGATTACACTTATTTTTACCGAACTAGTTGATATAATATTTAAAAAATAGTTTCAAACAAATATTTAGAAACATTTTTATACATATTTTTTAAGAACTATTTTAATAAATCAATTTTTAAATATCTTTTTTCATAAAATTATTTTTCTTACCGGATGCAATTTTATAAAAATTATATTTTTAAATTTTTTTTGAAAGTTCACTATTTTCACCTGCCCTGTGAAGGTCCCTCGGGTATCTACAGTCGATCCTATCAATCTCGTGATGAAGAGAATTTCTGATCTTCCACCAAGGATGTGTTTGATAAAATTGAAAACTGAAACTGATAAAATATGAGTAATAAGGTTGGAATTATGACTAGGTGGTCATTGAGTGATATCATGCAACTCTATATGCACATGATTTATCTAGGATTATTTCTTAGAGATAGTTGGTACCGTAAAAACTAAAATATGCAAGAATATCTACAGAAATAAAGCTACGCGCCAAAGGACTTGAGGTGAATGACATGGACTTGATATAAAATAATTTGAGGCATTGATCTGCCATAATTATGATATTTTCTACAGACTAATGAGTCATACGATTCTTATTTTGTGAAAGATGAATTTTGACTCTTGATATTATTTATTCATAGAAACTAATAATTCTGACATATATTTATTCATTCTAGCATAATACTTATGCATTTTATCTAAAAAAATCATCATGGCATGACTTGAAGACTTAAAAGAAAATTATTTTTTATTGTTAAAGGCCATTATGAATCTCAACTGCTCTAAAAAGAAAATTGTGATAATCAAATAGCGATGTTGCACTCTCTCATCATAGCCTCTCATCCCAGATCTTGGTTGTCCTTATCCGGATTTGATCTCGGATCCTAACTAGTACTATTGCTCTCTCATCTCGCTCTCTCATTCTGGTTTCTCAAAGTCCAACCATGACTACTTAAACTGGCTTGCTCATCGGGATTTTTTCTCAGATTTTTTGTCCCGAATATTGTGGTTCTTCTATCTCGGGATTCAATATCATGTACATCTTCCAAGACAATATCAAGATTTGATTATCAAACTCAAGTTGGTCCCAACTCTACCATCTTAAGTTTGAGAGGGACTGTTAGAATATTGTGTTTCCATAATACATTTATTTCCTTTGTCTTTAATTCATTTCTCTTTATTTCCTTTATGCATATAACATCTTATCTATAAGAGGTCTAGGTCTATTGTAAACATAATTAATCGAATTACACTCATATTTCTATTTTGTATTTCTATGTCTATATTTTCAGCATTACTCATTATTTTGGGGCGCATGCTCTCCCAAACTCGGTATCAAAAGTTTTCTCTCGTGTGCCATTTCCTTATAGAAGGAATCAATTCATTGACCCCAGTTGGACCTCCCGTGATTTAGGCTCGCTGCTCATTTTCCGAAAGAAATATCTATCGGAATATGAACATCGGGGTAAAGTATGCTTTTTAGACTTACTCTGTTTATGCTCCTTACATTGTTCTCATTCAATCTTTTCCTTTCAGACTTACGAAATGTTGGAATTTTTTTTTTACCAAATTTTTTAATGAAATTTTATAAATATTTTATGAGTTAAATATGTTATCATTTGAGATGATTATTTGTGAAAATTAATAGTCCTATGTGAGTGCTTTAATACACAAAAAAAATCATTAAATTCCATTAATTATTGAATGAGAAATTGACTTTTAAAGTTGGGTGTTTTCAATGGTGGAAGAGTATTAAAATACTCAATCCCACATTGAAAGTTGAAGTGTTGGAGGTTGAGTATATTTATTATAGTGTGAGACTAAGATTCACCACCAAGCCTAAGGGAAAAGTAAGTTGATGTACACATTATATATTTTCCCACACACGCACACACACACATGCGCGCCGCTGCCGCCACCTGCCTTGCCGTGCCCGCGCCCATGTCCGGGTTCGTGGTCTGTAGTCCGTGTTCCGGGTCCATGTCTCATGGGAATGTGCCTCGTGCCACGGGCGGGCCTAAATTTTTTATGGAAAATCCAATTATGATATTTGGATTGGGCCTGATCATATTCAGATTGGGTTTGGGCTTACGTGTTGGGCTAGACCCTAAGACAGGCTTGACTTGGTTATGTGGTGTGGGCTTTCGGGCATGCAGGCTAACCTTGCGGGCATGAACGGTTCTTCTAGGCCCAACATGATAGAATATGGACAAAATTCTGGGTCCAACCGAAAACATGCT